>JADDOH010023438.1:0-75074 GCA_016648135.1 Agrypnia vestita
TCAAAATTTGCTTTTTTATGCTATTTTTCTGATTTTTAAGAAAAACATTTTTTTAAGATCTCCATTACATGTAACATTATGTTATTATTTTTTCTTTAGCGTTGAAAAATTGTATGACGTGTGTGAATTTTCACTATATTTTTTATTGTTTTATAACATTTTGTTTAATATCAATGTTAAATAATTCAAATAAAAACCATTTAAAAAAAATATGCGTGTACTTATGTATGTTAGAAGTTATACTTAAAAAGTAGAATAAAGACAAAATAATAATAATAATAATATTTTCGTTGTCTGTCCGTAACTTACTGGAAAGACGACTTTAGATATTTAGAATGTGACAAGCAATCAGCGCTCAACTCATGTTGCGCGGTCACACAATCGTTGTTATTAATTACTATACAGTCGTACACCCATAAAAATATGGTTAAGTATAAAGAGAATATAGAAATAAAAATATTCTGAATTATCTTTTCAAAACGTAAGACTTTCATGAAAGTAACTTATATCGAATATCTAAAATTAATTCGAAATAATAAACGTCAAATAAAATGATAATCATCCGTATTCTGAACTAAGCAACATTGCTATTTCTGTATCTTGACAGTTATTGTATTACATTGTGATGCCGTTTTTTTGACGTTTTTTGTTTGACAGGTTTGAAATTAATGAATTCAATCAATTAGAAAGATCATTATTCGTAATTGTGAATACATTAACATTTGTTTACGTTTTAGGGCTTTCTGATTGATTCATTAATTATTTCAAACATGCCAAACTTAAAACATCGAAATTAGTGTCAATATATTGTTATACATACCTGTCAAGATTAGGATAAAGATCTGACATCCCAATATTTTCAGAAAAGCACAGATTAACTTTATAAAGTATTATATATTTATCAAATTTCTGAAAGGTGATAGTGCAAAATGATTAAACATTTTTTTTGCTTTATAAGTGAATTTATTTTTAATATTCTACATAAGTTACTTAAATAACAATCAAAAACGGAACATATAAACATAAAACCTTATGATTAATAAACATAATAACAAAAGATATAAATCATAAAATCTGATTATGAAAACTGGAGAAAAACGATTATTTGAAAAGATCAACAACTGACCATAATAAACGATTATAAAAAACATTCATGCATGTATGCGGTAGAAGTAATATTTAAAAACTAAAATAAAGACAAATTATATATTAATGATGCTCAAAGTATTGAGTTGTATAAATCTACACTGATCATTGTCTATTACTGTATTGAATTCTATGAAAAGAATGAAAACTCATACTTACAGAAATGTAACCTCAAATATCTAAATATAATAATTTGGTTGTCTATCCGTAACTTGCTGGAATGACAACTGTATATAATTAGAGTGTGATCAGTGCATGGCTCACGATTATTTAAAAATTATAATAAAAAACGATTAACGGAACATATAAACGAAAACAAAACGATTCACTAAAACAGGGTATTTAAATAATACAACATATAAAGATGTTATAAAAGGAAAAAAGAAGGATTCATAAGATCCGATTATATGAACTGGGGTAAAACGATTCATAAAAAATATCGACAATTGACCACAATAAATAAAAATATATAACGACGGACGACAAAAATGGAGCATATAAACGGTTCCTAAATAGCCGGAGGATAAATTAATAATCCGGTTTTGCAAAATGATTTAATAAGTTTATATGTTCAATTTAGTCGCCCGACCAGAGTTGCCAACAGCGCTTGGCCTAATATCGCCGTTTCCTATACATAAAGTAGCCTAAAGTAGCCCAAACGCCAAAATATCAATATGAATAAAATAAAATGTCATTTTTATCAATTTATTTATAACATATTTACAATGTATTGATAAATAGGCCTAAGCCTAATATAAAAAACCGTAATGTTCGTTAAAAGAAAGTAAAGTAAGTAGATAGGTAGCATTTTAAAAACACCGGAGACGTACATTTTGCTACCAGCGTGAAAACTTACATTACCATGTGATTGCTTGGTTGAAAGTTGTTGCAACACACCTCTTACATTCATATGGGTACGAATTCTAAGAATAGCGATCAGCATGGGTAGTTGCAGGCGATTCCTTAATTTTGTTTTAATTGTCCCCATTACGCTTAAAATTCTTTCAATGACAGCATTACACAAAGTTAATTATATTTTTTTTCTTAATTATTTGCGATTCGGCTGATTTAAATAACTTGTCTCTGAAGTAGCCTACTAGGCGACCAGTCGCCTTTTAGATTTTTTCGTCGCCGATTCTCGTTCTGAGTAGCCTAAATGGCGAAAAATCGCCTACGTTGGCAACTTTGCGCCCGACAGCAAATACGAAAATCGTGTACTAGGACCTCTTAATTGAAAATATTTTTCAAAACAAACTCAAAACAATATTATATCGTTTTACTGAAAATTTTTCAAACAAAACATCAAAACAAACAAACTCAAAACAATATTATATCGTTTTACTGAAAATTTTTTAGTTAAAATAAAAACACAAAAAAATGCCGGTTCAAAAGATTTCACATCACTATTTTGTGAAAAAATGACAATTACCGTTGAGTAAAGAAATAGACGGAGTATCTTATTTTATTAAAAATATTGTTTGCAGGTAAAAGAAAGGACAAAAATTCAGTGTATATGTTACAGCGAATTTGCATTTTTAGCGAGACTATACTTTCACTAGTAAAAATGTACGTTTCCCGGTCGGGCAGAGTGGGGGCAGTGAAAACATCTAAATCAACGAATTCTCAGATTCACTACACATAATCCGTGAAAATACGTTACTCAAAGCATAGACAATATATCGGTGAAACCATCGATTTGTACACGTAATTCTTAAAGCGTAGAAAGTATAAAGGCGGCACTACACTAGGCGATTTTTATTCATTTTGCGGCCCTATTTTAACTCCTAAATTAAAACAAATCGCGAAGTAAGGTGTCGGCTGAAAGATCGCGCACTCGGGTTTTTTATGATATCTGACGACTGCCGGAACAAAACGAGGTTATGTCACCATGTAAATATTGGGGGGTTAAGGGGAAATTTTTATTAATGAATATGTATTTTGTCAATTAAGTTTATTAAATATGTTTTTTTATAACAATACAACAAAAGTTTATTTCTTACAAATATAGAAACATAAATAAACATACACCCGGTATTATTAATTTTAAATGAACCTTTAAAAGTGCATCAAGTAACAAACACTCGATGCGAAAAATACAAAAATCAAAGAGATTCTAAGTCATCATTTACGTTTGAATTCATTCAGATTCTTCCGCATTTCCAATTTTCTATCTTTTTATCAAAAATATGTCTAATGTCGTTTGCGTTTCTTGTTTGCGCACGTGTAAAGCACGTGTAAGCACGGGTGGTAGACGTACAACATAAAGTGCGCGGTTTTTAAGTTCGCAAACTTACTCGGCTCGACGTCGGTGACAGACGTGAAGCTTGCTCACACCGTATCGCGATGTCGTCGAGAGATGAAGCCTTGTGTTATTTAGGAATTATATCATATTATCACATTTTAAAAACGACGAGTGCGGATGAAGTACTGGCTTACGAAAAGAGAGCGTTTATCACATGTAAATTTAGTAAGAGAGTTACGTGAAGGAAGGAAGATTTCCACAATTCCAGCCCTTAAAGAATTATTTATTTTCTTGATAGAATCAATGGTAGCATTTCTTTCCACCTTTCGTATGATTGCCAATATATTATTGTAAGCTTGAGGGGGTATTTCACCATCTCCTTGTAAATCCTGATTAGCTGATTTATCCAACTAAATCGCATTTAAGTTTAAAAATCGATTTCACCACCTCTGATTATCGCAAAAAAATTGTAAATCACATTTAAATCGTGGTTAACGCTAATTAGAGGAAATAGCTCTGTTTATCCTGGTTAATCCTACATTTAAAAATGGCCGTCGCGCTTGCACTTGTTCTGGCAATTCAGCTGCCACTTTATTGTTTTGAAAACTATTTGTAATCGAAATAATACGGCTATAACCTAAGATTTTATTTTAAGTTGGATTGGTATCTAATCAAAATACTAAATTAAAATTTATTATCGCGAGCACCAAGAAACATTATTCCGACACGACAACTTAACCTAGGCGACTTGCATTTCATTTGAATTTTGACAGACAGTTGAGATCGCAGTTCGTCTCACGTTCTTCAAAAGATTAAAACTAAATATGGAGCTGATCCAAGATGTAGATGAAGAGATTGCAGAGGCAGTGGGAATATTACGAAGACAGCGAAGATTCCGACACAGAGTCAACTACATGGAGAATCTGGATGATGTTGATTTTCGGTTGACCAAGTTAGCCGTCAAACGCATTCACAATTTGATCAAAGATAAAATCACACCCCGAACTACACGGTACGTAAATTCTTGCAAATATATCGATAATAATGTGTCAACGGCTTCCATAGTGTAATGATCTATACATGTGAGTAGATTGTGAAAATAAAATGTTATGTATTTTGTTTTACAGCAATAAAGCCGTATCAACGATGAACAAAGTGCTTTTGACTTTGAGATATTATGCTACTGGCTCCTATCTCATATCTGCGGGTGATTTCAGCGGCGTCAGTAGATCTTCAGCATGCCGGTTTATCAAAGAAGTTAGTGAAGCCATAGCTTCGCTAGCTCCAAGTTTTATTGGTTGGCCCCGGGATCTTGGTCCATTAAAGCGAGGTTTCTATAATTTGGCTCGCTTCCCAAGGGTCATTGGAGCTATAGACTGCACACACGTTCCCATGACTCCAAGTTAGTATGCAAATATAAACGATTATCCTATTCATTGATACCTTCAAGGAAAAGCAATATTTTTATTTATTTATTTATTATTTAACGCCCTATAGGTCTTTTACAACAGATAGGTAGAGAAAAAAAGTGATTGCAAGTTACATAAAATATATTAATGTAGGTATCTATTTCTATTTCAGGTGCAGAGGATGCTGAGGTTTACCGCAATAGAAAAGGTGTTTACTCCATGAATGTCCAGGCAATCTGTGACGCCCGCCTCATCATCAGGGATATCGTTGCCCGCTGGCCAGGTTCCAGTCACGACCAAACCATATTTAACAATTCTGTCATAAAAGCAAAGTTTGAGGTTGGACAGTTTACAAACTGTATATTGTTAGGTGACCGTGGTTACCAGAGCCAAACATATCTGTTTACTCCGTTAGCCCAAGTTAACACTCCAGCTGAGAACCTTTATAATGAGGCACAAATACGTAGTAGAAATGCAATTGAAAGATGTTTTGGTGTACTAAAAAGTAGGTTCCCTGTGCTACGAAGGCGCATCACATTGTCCAGTGCACGCGTTAAGCCAGTCATAGTGTCTTGCGCAGTGCTACACAATATGGCTATAATGGTGAATGATGAACACTTTGCATATGAAAGAGATGAAGCGTTTGAAATTGTTAACGAATTGCAAAATAATCATCCGGGCAATGATGATCCTAGAAGAAACCTTATTTTAGAATATTTCACTCCTCTCTTGAATAATTATAATAATAATGTAAATATCAATTAGATTAATATATTATTATTATATTAATGGGCCTACCACACTCACAAGTATCACCACACTTTTGCATGCGCATGCCGGTTTGTAAACGGGGCACCGTGTACAAAACACCAACTACACGCACGTTTGTACACTGATACCGTGCGTGTAGTTGGTGTTTTGTACACGGTGCAACCGGCATGCGCATGCAAAAGTGTGGTGATACTTGTGCGTGTGGTAGGCAAGAGTCTCATATGACACCAATACACCTGATAGTGTATAAGGTCATATAATCTAGAAAGAGAGGAGTGAAATATTCCAAAATAAGGTTTCTTTCTTCTAGGATCATCGTTGCCCAGATGATTCTTTTGCATCGGTTACATCCTTCACTAGTGTCGATTGTTGCGCGGTATGATCGATAATCCTGAAATTATGCAGGGCATTGGTTTGTATGTTCCTGATAATTACATTAGACATCGTTAGCGTAGATTGTTTCACATTCCAATATACAGGACCAACCTGCCAATGGTTATGCCTGTTGGAAGAGCCACAGCTATGCTGAACAAAATCGCTTTGGGTATTGATATATTCCATGTGTCTGAGGGGGTTTTCCGAAGCGGGATTCTCCCACACCTTTGACCAGATATATATACTTCCATAATATATATGCCTTGAACACTGAGTTTGTAATGTACATATTATTAAATAAATTGAATTGACACTAATACACCTGATAGCATTGACGTATTATAATATAGACACGTTATTCCCATACTAGCCGGCTTTCATATGGAGCAAATATTGCATTGAAAGAGACAACAAATCACATAATCAAGTAAAAATCAGGTAATTTGAAGTCACAGTGACTAAAATAACATACTCATTCTTACAATATATTAATGCAATTACCTTACTTTTGAATTGCCAAGATTTCACACTTGTAACGTATCTACAGTTTATTATATCATTGCCTGATAGTGTATAAGGTCATATAATCTAGATATAAATTTTATTTTAATGGGAATAATAAAAAATAAACAACAAATAAAATCAATGTGTTTTTATTTCTTTTCTTGGTCATATAAAAATTAAAAATGATTCCTTATTAATCAATTTTCTTTATTTTTAAAGAATTTAACCTCTCATTATAATATTTTCTGTTCGCTTCCAATTTTTCTTCCAATATTTTTCTTTTCGGCGAACGTTCTATTTCCCTTGCGGCAGATTCTCGATCTCTCTTCCTTTTCTTGCACACGCTCAATTTCCCTTTTTTTTTTTCAGAATTAAGTGAGAAAAGATTGTCGTCAAACCATTCTTTGATTGGATTTATATTTTATAGCTGCAATAGTAATATCATTGCATGTTTTGTTCTAAAGAATTATTGCAATGTCATCAGCAAATGCTATCTTTTTCTCACGTAATTTAAACACTTGGTTTACATAAATTAAAAATAAGATGGATCTGATAATATTCCCTTGTGGGATTGCAAAATCAAGATTAAGTTTCATAGGTAAATGGTTTAATTTGATATGTAGATATCTTGTTTGATTCTCATTCACTTATACACTGTTAATGATATAGATCTGTAATCACTTTTTGTTATGTGTCTTTTTGTTTTCTTCAAAAAAGTACCTAGTATTGATACGAATATCCTCAAGTAATTTAAGAATAAAATAAATAAATAAAAACAAAAAGGTCAATAATTGCATATTCTAAGAACCATGTAGAATAAATACTTAATAACCACAAAATAATTTGCCTGTAGACTACGGAAGTTAGATTGGGTTTATCAGTTTTAGTATTTTTATTTTATTATTTTGCAGTTTAATTTTGGTGAGATATTATATAATAAACATTTATTTTCGTGTCTTGATTTGTTGATTAAAAATTGTTAAAAATGATTTGATCTTTTATATTACTGTATCATCTTCGTCTAGAAAAAAAGAGAATTTCCTTTGAAAAACAACGGTAAATACAATTTACCATTTAATAATAATAGTGTACAATGTTATAATAATTTATGACATTGTACACTTTGTCAATTTTGACAAGTGTCGACATTTCTTATAAAAACTTAACGCGTCTATTTTGCGCGTTCGGCGAGTCATTTATAAAGATGAGAAAAAGAACAAGGGACCAAGGTGAGAACCTTAAGCAACTCCTGAGGTGATAGAAACCGAGATGAATCATATCCATTTACGGTCACCACTTGAGTTCGATGAGAAATGTAAGATTCTATCCATCTCAATAAGTTGCCGTGGATTCCTGTAGCATGAAGTTTTGACAAAAGTATACGATGATTCACCTTGTCAAACGCCTTGCTGAAATCTGTATATATTACATCCACTTGAGATCTCGAATCAAACGATTTGCAAATCTGACTACCAAACTCAAGCAGGTTGGTAGTTGTGGATTTTTTTGGAACAAAGTCATGTTGATTAATGCAAAGTGTCTGACGAAAGTGGGCGAATATGTATCTACAGCAAATAACCTCGAATATCTTTCCAAAACAAGATAGTTTACTTATAGTAAATGAAGCTGAAACTTGGGAGGTTCGTGTACTGGATGTTATGTTTTAGTATAATTAGACACAACATGAACTCTGCTATGTGTTTCATTTGTAACAACGTGGCTCTCTACTTTGTCCCTAAAAAGAAAATATATGCTTGAAAATGTACATTACGACGCTTAACTGAATTTATTCTTAGTTTATTTATTCGATAATGACAAAAATTATAACCTAAAAATACAAGTACCCAATCTTTTTATGAGTTTAATCGACTGTCTTTTGAATTATAAGATGATCAGAATTTCGTAAGTGTTCGCGATTAAAATTTTAAAAATATAATACGTTTTAGTTACCTACCTAAACTAATCATTGAATATCAAAGACCAGTCCAGAAGTGTGACAGTTCGAGAAACAGAACTATCGCCACAGAATAGAGAATATGCTATCGCTCAAAGGATAAAAATTAGAAATACTGTCGCTTTGTGATGACTTTGGACTAGACTAGTGTAGAATGAGACACAAAACGCAAAATAAATTTTGAAAAACAAGGTCCATGTGCCATTAGAATCTTGTTATAAAATCATATAATGAAGAATTGGTGCAGACGAAACTTTCAACACTTCAAAATGACTATTTTAATAATATCCGTTACCTACATAATGTTGATTTGCACAGAAGAAATTAATAATGCAGTAAGAACCTTGTTCACGCAATGACTTATTAAATTGTTATTCAAGGCCCGGTTGTTTCAATTTGGATAAATAAAAGTTCGTTTAAAAGCATAGATTTTTACGGAAACGGATTTCAGACTTGTCAAATTTAATTTTTGACAGTTCGGAAACCAATAAATTCACTAGTAAGTGCAAGTTAAAATATTGTATTCATTTCTATTGGTGAAAAACTCTTTGAATATGATAAGAATGACCTTGAATATACTTTCTCTAAAATGCCAGTGAATGATGGACTCACTAGAAAATCAGATTCACTGTAACATATATACAGAACAAAGTCTATATATCATATTGTTTCAAGAAAACAGATAAGAATAATGGAAAAAAACATCAGAATCAGCCCGCAAAAACAAACAAAATTTGACAGTTGTAAAAAATAAAAATGGCGACATTCAAATTCAAGTATTTTTAATACATTTAACAGTTATTTTCTGCATTTACCGTTGTCCCCGCGATATGGGATTTCTAAAATGCATTCATTATACGGATATCTTCCCTTTATTAACACTCAGGCAAAGTTTACGCAGCATTTTAAGATATATTCGTATAAACTAGCGGGAGCGTAACCTGACGACTGGCGCAGTTGGTGTCCAACCAACGACTGATTTGAAAGAAAAATGATCTTTTAACAGACTATACGATTTAATTAATTCAAATTTTTGTGTATGAGGTAGAAAATTTTGAATATTTTTATATTAATGACAGTGAAATTTTCTTAGTACGCATGTAAAATTTAATTAAAATAATCAATGTTTTAATGGTTTTTTGGATGCTGCAATATAGGAGACGGAACGTGAATTTTTATCTTTTTGTAAACGTTGTATTTAACAACCTACCCAAAAATAATTATATATTTTCCCCCAAACTTTCTGTTTGAACTTCTTTTATTCAATTTATTAAAAAAATATACGGTCTTTACGTGGAAATATTTCGAGAAAAAGTGTACCAAAGATAACTCTATTGCTAGAAAGATTAAATAGAGCTTCGGGATTATATTTTTTTGTGAAAATAACAAAGTATTTTTTAAACTTTTTTTAAACAAATGCTTTAATAGTAAATGGACCTTTCATAATAAAATTGATTGAATGCATCGTTAGCTGCAATTTTGGCAATAATATTCGAAAACTTTACACTAAATTGACTCTCCAGACAGCAAAAACGTGAATCATGTACTATGGCGCCTTAAGTAGATACAATCTGTAGGAAAAATGTGATGCAATATTTTTACGTGATTCTAGAAGACAATACACACTTGCCTAGTTCTAACCTTTTTTGACAATTGGCAATAAAACTATTGTCCCAACTAGAGTTCACGGGGATTATGGCAAAATGCTTTATAGGGGCCCATTAAAATCCCAAGGAGAAATTTTAAAGAATTTAAAAACCCCAAAAATACAAAAATCGCGCGGCAGCCGCGTGCAGGCCCCGTAAAACTATCTCGCGCGCTCCATGACATCTTGACAAAAAAATTCGTTATATATTTACGTAAATGTATGGATGTGTCTTCATACGGAACTAAAATTATTTCGTTATACATATTAACGAAATTTCGCTACATAAATACATTTTTGTATGAAAAATTCATTGTGGGGGATTAATTTTGAAAAAAAATTCAATATATGACGTTTTTCGGTATAACGGGGTTCGTTATAACGAGGTTCTACTGTAAATGAATTTATATACGTTTGATATTTTGTTGTTTTGTATATTTTCTCACTTGTTAAATTAAACATATGTTTATAATGTAAATGTTACTTTAAAAATAAATAAATTGAATTGAATTAAATGATGGACCCTGCAATGGGATCCAAAACGTCGGCCAGAAAGGTTGTCAAAACACAGCATAATACCCCCAGAAGACACAAACCAGAAGATTAAGTAATCTCTTATTCGATAGAATGATAAGCTTTGCTAAGATCATCCTTGGACTCTTTTAATACTATAGAAGTAAATGTAATTAATGGTTTTGAAAAAAGAAACACAGATTGTAGGTAGTAAGGAGGCCAAAACAAGTCACAAAAAAAAATGATAACAAAATCATTCATCATTCCCAAATGAAATTGTCATTTTTAGAGATAATCTAAAGAAACAGTTTAGCTCAGTGGTCAAGTGACATCAGTGATTCAGGAGCCCCAAGATTAGATCTTGTCTATCATGGTAGCATCCTGAACTCAGTCGAAGAAATTCAAACATCATTGCTAAACAAAAATTAAAAAAGGCAACATAAAATGATGCATTTACGTAATATGTTAATACCAACCTCAATGGGGTCAACATCATGGGCGATGATGACCAGCTGAGCCTTCTTCTTCTCGACCAATCGGGTCACGGTGTTGGTGCCGGCCCTAATGGTGTTTGGCCTCTTGGAGGGGGCTTCTTCCTTTCCTGCTACCTGAAACGGATTGAAGAATGATGTTATTCTCAGCAGAAGATGTGATGCGCAGATGGCTGGTGTATACCATTGTTTCAGTGTTAAAAAGCTCGTAAGTTGTTACAATCAAAGATTTTTCATTAGCTTTTTTATCATCACATGAATATTCTAAATACAAAAAAAAATGTGATCTGAATGTAGCAGAATGTAATACTTCACATGACCAATAATATTAAACAATTGTCAGTCCACAGTATATAATAATTTGAAAAATACTCATAGTTTAAGAAGTCAATCTTCAAATACTTTTGTTTTATTATGTGTGTGTTTTGTTCATGATCCTGAGATTTGTGGTCCCTACAGATTCCAATGGGATTTTTTTTATTTATTTATTCCCACCGCAACAGGAATCTTTTAGTTACCTCCACCAGCCAACTGCATATTGATGCATCATTTGGGCATTTACAGTTCAAACATTGTACATTTCTGGGATTAGATAAAAACATTACTGAGATTAAATAAAACGGGAGTTGATTTTTGGGATACACAGAAGAATCTCGTTTTTAAAATTCAAGGTACCAAAAAAAATCTGAAATTTGCATAAAAAAATAGTAACATTTCGATAATTTTGTGAAAGCCGCATGTATTTTTGTATATTATATTCATTATACTAATAGAAATATTGCGCCTTTTATATCATTCAAAGTATCCGATACTGACATATTTTCTGTCCCACCAACATTTTTCCACCAGTTTTGGTTTTGACGGTTTAAAAAAAATCTAAAACCTGAGTTTTCCCGAGTTTACTTGGTTGATTCCAGGGGGTCAATAGCAAAGAACATAATTGCGCAACTCACATGTCATAATTCCACTGATCTCTACATACAACATATATGCACACGCTGCTGGGAATCCCCAACTCATAAACTTGAGTGAAAAAGAGCTAATATATCTCCATCTCACTTTGTCTCATTGTATTTTTTATTCAATTTTTTGAGAGCAGTACTGAGTCCAACTAGTTAAATTCGGTCTTGGTTCCAAATTAAGAAATATAATTGATATTCTGCTGTATTAGATAAATAACTAATTCCCTGGGTTTACATTAAAAACTCCCAGGGTTTTCAGGCTTGTAAATTTAAAAAAAAAAGGTTTTTCGGGTTCGGGAAAACCCCGGTAAAAAAACCCTAGTCCTCACTTGTGAAAAATTCATTTTTTCAAATATTTTATCTTTGAGTTATCTTTATTTATGGAAGGTTTCCTGAATGTTCACTCAATTTTTACTTTAGATTCTGTATTTTTTCCGACTCAGACCAACACAAATACAATTAGCCATATAATTGTCTACAAATATGTAAAATATTCAGTAATAACTTATTTCAAATAAAATTAAATATTTAACAGTGATTAGAAAAATAATCGAACAAGAGGGTTTAAAAAACCGAAAAATAATTTTAACCCTTAAATGCATATTGTGCCGAAATCGGAACATTGAGTTTGTATTCAATTATCACACAAAATATTTGTCATTCTTTATATCGATCCTTATAAAAGTATTCCTCAGTCATTGAATTTTAAAAAAAATAAAAATTTTGTCCATGCCCAAACGGCCATTTTTTACTAAACTATCAAATTATACAAAAAGTCGATGTTTTTATCGAGAAGCCGTATTCGATCTAAAGAAATCTTGATTATTTGACAGATTTATTACCCAGAAAAATATAAAACGAGCAGGTACGTTTGTCAATTTTGTATTCATACAATTATTTTTATCTTTTTTATACTATATGCACAGGAAGTAATGCATTAATTTAGTATTAAATGCATGTGGTGCCGAAAACGGCACATGGTAATTTTTTGAAAGAATAAATGAAAAAATAAAACAATGATTTTTTTTACTATTTTTCTCTTAGTCTACGGGTGAAGCTCTATAAAATATTTTTTTTTCATACAAAAATCAGACTTCATGCATTTAAGGGTTAAACACGTCCTAGTATAATTAATTAGTGCAATCTAAAGCTAACCGCACATATCGAGGTAGCAAAGTAAAGAAAACATACAGGATTCCTTGAGACTTTAATAACGTATTAAAAAAAATGAAAGAACAAGGCACGAAGGTCTAAAAATTATTTAGAATTACTGGAGTTGAAGAACTATAAAATTAATATTTTGAGTCTCGTGTGTTTTAAAAATATCTAATTGACAAATTTACAATTGTAAAGCTTATAACTTCACTATTTTAAGGACAAATAAAGGGGGTCTCACTTTAGCCTCAGCCTTTGCCTTCAAGCGCTGCTTCTTCTGGATCTCGCTCTCTGGCCTGTACTTGCCCAGGATTTTGAAAAGGCCCTTGGCTAGAAAGCGGAAAAAATTATTTTACTCAATGTCCATAATCAATGTCAATCAAATAAGTGAGAACATGAATATCAGTGTTAAAAAGCTCGTTGTTAATATACAACACGGTGTTTCTTCAGATTCAGTTTTCATCCCTTGAATACCTACAAACTCTACATAAAATCGATCTAAATCTAGCTTATTTACCTTGAATTCTAAAAGGAATAGCGTAATTAATTTAAAATTAGGTAACTACACCACAAGCTCGAAAAACATAAATATGAACTCACAATTGCATGATGGACTCGTAAACATACAAAAAATTTCTACTGTCTCGTCATTACAATTCTTCTCGAGTTTTACGGAGTGTTAAAATTAGAAGTATACTGTGAAATGCTTTGTACTAAAGAATATTTGGATAATGCATTAAAATGTTATTAAATTATTCTCCAGACTATTTTTGTAACGCAAATATAAGCAAAAATGTTAACATTGTATTTACAATACTGTATTAGTAAAATTGTAAGGTAGCAGATTCTGTATTCGTAATACTATCCATTCGTACTCTTGCGTATCATCAGCAACTCGGCCCCAACCAACACTCAACCTACTACATGATGATTCAAGGATACCCATTTTTGTTTCATGCCCTATGAAATCTAATTCATCACTAGAACTCCGAATCTAATTCATCACTAGAACTCCGATTGTCATTTGTTTCTGACAAATTTTCCTCATTTTTATCACTACGTAAATTAAAAACAAACTCATACTGTCAAACATTACTCAAACAAACTAAAATCAAATTCACTTCCACTTAATTCGAAATTCGTATCCATTTCATTACATCACAAAAATATAAACTTCTTGATTTTATGCACAATTGGAACTGCGTGATAAATATTTGGCAATGTAGTCTACCAAACAAGAGCAATAACTTTACAGGACTAATGTAACGTGTTTACACCTACGTTAGTAGGTACCAGGACCCTTTTTGGGAAATAAAATAAAAAATCTATTGTTTGGGACCACATATAGTCACTAAAGATTGTCACACATATTATCACCGACAGCGTGCAAGATGTTAACATACCAGTCTGCTTATCGAGTGTAGACTGGAACTGATGTATCGGAGGGGGGACCTTCAACCTCCTCTTGAGCACGGCCTTCTGGCGCTGGATGCGCACGTACTTGGGCCAGCGCACGAAGCGGGACAAGTCACGTTTGGGCTGGACATCCTGACCTGAGAATTAATGTACATTGTAATTTCAATGTTTATTCACCACCTCTGATTAGGTTATCATTAAATGATACTCAAGAAAATAAATCTATACAATAATATTGCAAAAAAGGGTAGACAATAAATCTAGCGGTTGGGATCTCTTGTAAGTAGTAGAATAAAACCAATTTAAAATACTGCGAAAATTTGATTTTGCTTTATATGAATCTCCATCTTATTACAGATAGATATTTGACAACTTTTAGAATCACATCAGTGTTAAAAAGCTCAATGATATAAAAACATCACAAAATGTTTCAGATGTAAATCTCATCACTGTGATTCATGATGTCAAAATAATGATTTTAAAAATGGTAATTCATTCTTGATAAAATATAGAGTGCTTACCAATTCCAAAGTTACGAGTCCTCTTCTCGAAGAGTGGATTGACCACCTTCTTCGGCTCTACTTTCTTCACCACCAGGGGGGCGGCCGCTACCTTCTTCCCGGACTTCTTCTTGGGCTGTAGAATATATATAAAGTATTAATTAATAGTCAATTAATTTAACAAAGTCTACTATTGATAATGATAAATTTGACTCTCAGGTACGCCGTGGACATTGAAACAGCCAATTTATAAGAAGTCCATTTGTGAAGAGGGCTTTGTAATATAGAAAAAACATTGCACAGAAATCCAAAAATAGTAGCATAGATCGCAAGAAATTTTTAACAATTAGGTTGGTTCTAAATTTATTTTTATTAATTGTCTGATTATTCAAAACTCCTACCTTTCTTTTTCCGGGTATTTAAAAAAAATTTCACTGAAACAATATTTATCATGTTAATAAGTCCGTATGGTGGATAAGAAAACATAATTAAAACCACCTATACTCGAGCCATCGTAAGATGGCATTTTTGACAGATCGTAATAGTGTTGTGACACACTTAAAATCATTAACGAAAAAATTCAGTCGAAAAAAAAATTCGTCGCACGGTGCGTGTTGAGAAAGTTTTTGTACATAAAAAAGGTTATAGAAGAATAATAAAACACATTTTTCTTAGATAAAAATATTTACTTGAATGTTTCAATCTGATTCATCCCCATTACTATCACTCTCCATTGAACTATCGTCGCTGCTATCATTTCCTAAATTAATTATAATATCATTATCTAAAATATTATCGATTCTAATATCTCCTTGGTATCTTCCTTTATTTGTCGCACGGTTCTATTCGCTTCTAGCCCAGTCTGATCCATCTTTTATTGTTTTGTAGCCATTTTCTTTGCCCTCTAATAAAGCCATAGAAAAAGATCATATTTAGAGGGCACAATCGATCTGTCTGATTTGTTGTGTTATTTTGGATACTTATTCTGCGTATTCTACGCATATTATACAGGCAATCATTATCCTATAACATTTTGAATCATTTCGTTCATTTCATATTTAATGTTGCACTCTGGCGTTCGCGCAATAAAGTATAGCATTTGTCCTCCAATGTTTAGCTGTCATTAATTACGAAACTTCATGTAAGTCTAAACGCCAAAGTGCCATCACAGAGTGGCCGTACTGTAAAATATTACATTAATTTTCCTTTCTGTGTATTGTGAATAAATTGCTTCTACACGATAGGTAAATACTAGATTCATACTGCGCTTAAATCCATATGCAATGAAAGGTTGTAAAGTATAAAATTCTCACGATATTTTATCTCAAAAACTTGGTTTTCAAGAAAGTATACAACTTAGGGTTAAATAACAAAAAACATATTAGATTAGAAATTCTATTGAGTTATGATTTGGCAATTGTTTTATTTATCAGTTATTATAATAAAAATGTATACTCGTACACCTTTTTATCAATGCTATATAAATTCTTACTTCTAACATATTTGTCAGCCTCGTATTATGGTGAAAAATACACGATTAATTCAAAGGTTGTGTTTTCCTTTAAATAACTCATTGGGTTATGAGCCCAATAAGCTTCCGCTTATGATCAAATGTTGCATTTTCTACCTCATAGATTCAGAATAATTTAGATAATATCATATTTTCAAAAATGTTAGGCCACCATAATGGCTTACTTATAACATTAATTGGCATAATTAAACTGAGGAATGCGGAATAAGATGTTAAATATATGGGTTTTTTTATTACATCACTGATTACTTTGAGTATGACATTAAATTTACGAATAATAGTAACATAGAGTTTTGGTAGAAAAGACATTGAAGTGCGCTTTTCAATTCTGTTTTATCATAGAAAAACCATAGAATTCTGTTAACCTAAAAATAAGTGGTAGATAAAGGTTGAATTCACATGTTTATGATCGCTGCTTTAAAATTAGAGGCACCGAGAAAAAATAAATCGTCTGAAACGACTTTTACTCAAACCAAAGAAATCTGTATAAGATTTATAGTGTAAAATTGCGCCATTGAAAATACCCAGCGTGCACTTAAAATTACTGAATACTTGATAACTATTTTTGGAGATGGGGATTACACAGGTTAAAAGTGCCCTGACAAACGTTTCTCTTAAAGCACTTGAAATAATTTTTTTAAACATTACTGCAATAAAAACAAACAAGAATATAGGCCGATCAGCTTTTAAGGTTATACCTACACGTCAAAAACATTGGTCCGACGAATGAAATGATTTACCACCAGATTACTAGATTACTCGTTTAAAAACAAATTAAAGGCATCACTTGTCTGTATCGTAGAGGTAATCCTTTGAATCATTTTTCACAATAAAGTCAAAGGCATGTGCAGTTTGGCACTTTCGAAACGTCGAAAACACAACACAAATTCCGGCCCTCACGAAACGGGAGTCACGAAAATAAGTTTCATCTAGTATATAAACACTAACTCACCTTCTTTTGGACCATTTTGAATGGTATTAACTAAACAGATTATAAAACCACGAAGAGATTCGTGGCCGGCAAACGGACATAAACCAGTCGGCGACAATGGCCGATGTAAAAAGACACTCCAATATGACGTTTCCGGTGACGGCTAGATACTCGACGGCTATTGGTTGATTTAAGTCACGTGGTATTTTTATCTGTACGCTAGTGAAATCTTCCGGTGGTGAATATTGGAAGCACATATATAGTAATATTATCTACTCACAGATGGCATTAAGAAATAAAGTAAATGGACATTATTCGCTATTCGTGATATAAGTTTTTCTACTCATTCCTAGATGACGTTAATAGTATCAGAAAATAATAAAAATGTGCTATTATGACTGATCATTGCCTCCGACCGTTATAAATCATTTTAAAATATTACATTTTTTATTTTGAAAATTACCATTTATTTGGTTTTAATGATAAATATTAACAATATAGATATGACAGAATATTTTCTCTTTGTAATTTAAATTCAAACAAAAATATCTTCATTTCTTTAATCAAAGGTATTTATTTTATTGGTAGACTTGCACCATACGCAGACCCCCATTATAATGATTTTTTGATGGTTTTCCAATTACATTTACTTCCAACAACACATATATACAATCTGCGCAAAATTCCATGGAAATATATATCTACTTCTACAGCATCATTGTATAATAATTACAATGACTCTGATCTCGTACGTTTGGAAATATAAAATTATTTTTTAATAGGTACCACTAGTTTTATTTATTTTATTTAAAGCGAATGAATTTTTAATATTCGATATCAATTACGTTCATGACTTGTTTTAAGAATACATTGGTCAGGAATATTTAAAAATAGTGCGAACATTGATGTCGCTTATCTACGTAACAAAAATTTCACCCAGAGCGTAAATATTTTTTTCTATTAAAGAGTTGAGGTTATACATATAATTTAAGTGTTAAATAAACCGGATATATACGAACCGTATATCTTACAGAGAAGCAAGCGACTCCTGATGAAGCTGAATAAGTCTTCAGCGAAACGTCGAGATTAGCTTCTCTGTAAAATATACGGTTCATATAAAATATCGGGTTTATTTAAAACTTAAATAATATTTTCTATTCAAAATTTAATTATGAAGAGTCCCGCGAAGTTTCTTTTTTAGTTACGCGACATCCTGCATATTATTATGGAGTTCTACATACTTACATCGAAAATAGTAAAAAAAAGAACCTTTTTTATTAAGACTATTGTTTTCAAGAATGGGTAGGTACCTACCCTAAGATTTATTACATTTTTGGCCATATTCTTAAATAAGCAATATTGATGTTTCTACATCTTGACTTATAATATTGTATGCCGCCAATTTTGAATTTTTAAGTTTGATAGGTTTGAAATTAAAGAATTCAATCAATCAGAAAGCTCTAAAACCCTAAACAAACGTTAAGTTATTCACAATTATGAATAATGATCTTTCTAGTTGATTGAATTCATTAATTTCAAACCTATCAAACTTAAAAATTCTAAATTGGCTGCATTACAATGTTGTACAACAACTGTCACCATGTTATATATTTCAGAATACGCCCGCTTATTATTCCAATTTATTATAAAACCGCGGCTGAAAAATCCAATTTTTATACCCGATCATGGGTTAAAAACCTTTCTACGAAGCAAATGATCCAAAACGCTGTTGCTCCGAGACGACATGTGAGCGTTGCGGCTAGGGATGGGCGTTGAATGGACGGACTAGTTGAAATCAACCGTTGACGTTGCATCGACGCGTCGACCGTTTACGTTTATCGCATGGACTAGTTGAATTCGTAGACGGTGGACAGCGGACGCCGTGGTCGGTGGACGATTCGAGATTAAACGCAATGCAAAGCAACGAGCGAGAGCAAGACAAAACGTCTCCGTTTATTTCTCTCTCATCTCTCGCTGTCGACTTGTAGATGCCATAGACGTCATAGACGGCTCGACGGGTAATTTCATTTCAACTCTAAAGTACACTACCATAGAGTGCAGATCTGTGTACACGAACTATGACTAGAGATTTGAAATTTGAATACATGCGTAGGGCGAGATAGGCTTAATAAGCTATTATCTATTATTTTTTTACTTGATTTTTTGTGATGTCACGTGCGACGATTCGGTGAATTCCCAATTTTACGCTGTATAAAATAAAACAATTCTATTTAATTATTTTATTTTTTATTGAACTATTATTAATTAGGCCGGCTAGATATTTATCTAAAATCAATATTTTATTCGATCGATCTCGACTTCTTATATATCTACCTGAAAAGGGATGCTAAAATTTAATTATTGTGTTATTTCCTTATTTTTCAACTTTAGCATATAAATGATAAACAAACTTGTAGGGAATAAAATCTTCTATACCTAACTATGGTCCTTATTCAGGAGTCCAACATTAATTGTTGTATATGTAATACAATCTTGAATTTAGGTTTAATTAATTTTTATTATAAATTCCCTATTTTCAACTTTATAGATAAAAAAATAAATCTATTATAATTTTGTTTACACCACTTTTTATTGGTTTTTTAAATGTTTCGGGAACAATGTTCCTTTTCTTAAATTGAGTCATAAACTAAAGTTGACAAATAATACAGATATATTTATTTATTAATAATGTCACCACAAAGTGAAAGTCTGACTTTGAAAGATGTATTCTTCAATAAATTTCTAGATAAAATCTCAAATGTAAAGTATTTTTAAATTATGTATTTATTTATAAATTTATAGATAATAAATAAATGTAAAGGTTTTTATCATTTTATTTAACTTGCATTGAAACGAATAAATTTTTCGTAATCGATTTGAGTTAGTGTAGTGATAGTCCAACGTTTTACAAAAAATAATATTCATAATCAAGGCAGGAATGTAGTCCTTTCCAAATAACCCTGTACACATGTAATAATGTGTATCTAATATATTTTTTTATACACACATTGCTTTGTACTTTATATTTTTAATTTTTATACTCATATTTTAATGCTTATACCCGATACTTTCACTGCTTATATATGTAGTTTATATTTATATTTTACTGCTTACACCTGATATTGTTGTGTATACCTACTTCTTTCTTTATTATATATAGAAAGAAGTATATAAAAGAATATGTATAAGCCTATAAACAAATAAATAATAAAATATTTCTTTTTACATATAAGCACAAGTAGCGGTTTTACTTTCCCCGAAACTATATTCCTTCGAACTTCTTTAAATTTTAAAAATTAACGTAATAAAAATAACCAACGGTTGTGCCGTCGAGCAGCGTCGCGTCAAACCGTACAGTTGACTGTCGTCCCGATGTTTAGATAAACGTCCGCGACGTCCGCGTAACGAAGTTGACGCGTCAACTAGTTGACGAATTCAACTAGTTGATCGTCTCGTCGATGGATGGACGTGGACGGTCTCGTTTCGTCGACGGTAAATACGTCGACGACCCATCCCTAGTTGCGGCGGTGTGCGGCGTCTAGACCAGCGGTACTCAACCTTTTATTTCTTCGGGCCACATACACATGTTTGCTAAGTTACGCGGGCCGCAACATTATACCTACCGATATTATAGAAAAAAAATCGTACGGGCAAAAACAGTATTTATTGATTTAAGATTAGGCCGCCGCCACTTGATTAATTAACAGATATTTTTTTAACTATAACAGAACGATAATAATACTCATCGCTTGTCTTCCTACGTGAATTTATTTTCATAATATCTGTATATTCAAAATACAATAATAAAAACATTTATCCAGACATTCTTGCATGGCGTCTTAACAAAAACAATAGATTAATAAACGCATACGAAAATATGATTTGTGAGTACGGATTCTAATACCCTATTACAGACGTAACGGAGGACGATATTATAAAACGAAAAAGGGTCCAGAGTTGTATAGACCACATTATGGCGGGAAACCGTAAAGGCACGATGTAGTAATAATACAATACCAATTTGTATAAAGATTTGGGTATACTCAAAATATTGTGTGGATTATTTGAATGATAAAAAAAGTAGGAATAATATTTATAGATTTCAAAAAAGAATTCGGCCCACTGGAAATCGAGATTTTACTGACAGTATTGGATGAATGTGGATTACGAGGATCACTAAAAAATGGCTAAAAAATTACATGATAAACACAAAACTTACAATCTGTGGTTGAAACTATCTATGGTTGAAACAAATTCGTTCTTAAACCATAGAAATCGCCGGTTTTAAAATTACAGTAGTTTGTCTTTTTGTTCGTGCATGTTTCAAAATATTCAAAACTTACAATGTCAGATTTTTTAATCACGTTCCTGATATTAAATATGCTTCGGGCAGCACATAAAAGCTTGGCGGGCCGCAGGTTGAGTATGGCTGGTCTAGACGAATCGGGATGAAAGAAACGGATCGGGAAAGTAGATTTAAGAGGAGGATAGCCAGGGGCGTGCACTGCATATAGTACATACTGCACCCCGATGGCGTCATCACATTTCCAAAAAATAATTTAAATCTAGAATCTTATATTTTAGTAAGACTGGACATTCACTGCAAATGCATACTTCGTTTTTTTTTTGGAAAATGTGGGTTTTTATTATTAATTTGTATCAAAACGTACTTTATTATGCCTTTATTTACGCCTTAAAGACACTTTTATAACGCCTCTGTTCTTATATAAAAGTAATAAACTGATAATTTTTTTACAACTAGCGAGATAGGTAGTGGCCGAGAAGCTTGTTACATACTATCCTAATTGTATTATGTGTATGTATCAAGAAACAATATGTCTATTATTGTCCAATAAACGAAAAGAAAAGAAAAAAGAAAAAAAAATACATGATTTTAATCAAAATATTGTATTTACTCCCGCACTTTGGGGCTTCAGCCTCTAATGAAAAGTTAGTATTTTTATTGAAAACACGTTAATTACAATTTGAAAATAAAAATTCCAAAGCATATAAATATGTCAACAAATGATAGTTTTAAAAAACTAACCCATTAAAAAACACGGTTTCATTATACTCTCTTTCGCATTGAATCAGGTTTCGTGCCTACTGCACGCGTCGGGGTCATTACGCATTTGTATTGATTCCAATTTGAAAAAAAACATTAAAATTTCGAAAAATCCAAAATTGTACTATGATTATATTTTTTTTAAACGAAAATTTGTTAGATCATTTTTATCGTCCCCACGAGTCTGCCTGCAATGTTTCAGCTCGATTGGATCACGGGAAAGGGGATAAAAATCGATCCAAAGTTTTTCCGGCAGACAACAAACCGCAGACGCTACGAGTTAAAAGAAAGGGAGTAAAGCATAGCAATTTTCAAACAAAAACGCTGAAATATGCATTTGCAGTGAATATTTTATAATGAAAACTGATATATTCGCATTTGGTGCATTTTTCTTTCAATTGAGTACAAGGATATCCCTTTTTAAAATGTGATTTTGTTGCTGTAAGAAATATGAAAACATCACATATCTGCTTTGATAAAAACATACTCAAGGTAGAAATTGACAGGGCGTAATAATCGTAGCTTGTTGGTATAATGGTCATGACGCTCGCCAAGTGATCTGGTGGTCGGTGGTTCGAGCCCCATTCCAGGACAACAGCAAATTAGTCCTGTTTTCATGGCGTTTAGCTTACTTTGAAAATAGTGAGAATATTGATGAGACACGTATTCCGCGTTCGCATCTCTATTTTTGAAAAATTCATTGTCAGCCTGTATCACTGCACTGTTAGATATAGGCCTCCCCAAAACCTCGAAAGTCCCACCGTCCTCAGTGTTTAATCTCTGAATGAGATTTGATCTGAATCGCAATCGACCAATGAGATCCCCTTGGTCCCAGTAATCTTTGATCTGTAGAGAAGTGTTCCTCTCTTATTGCAACCTATTACAAAAAGCACATTTGATATTTTATATGGATCTGAAGGGAATATTCCCTTTGTCGCAGATATCACCAAAATGATTTATAAAACGTTTGAAATGAAAGAGGTGCCTCTGCTTCCATCCTTTTATTGCAATGTCAAAGCACAGAAGCAAAATATAAACTAAAAACAAAAGCATAACAAGGAATGCTTTCTTTCCTTCGATGTAAAACCACAGATGTCGCCCTCGGCCGCACTAATCATAATTACTGACAAACAATGCAAATGGTTTTGACCTGACCTAGAGGTCGCTCGCACGCTCAGGCTTTCCATCGTCGTTTTATCGTGCTTAGGGATGGCCAAGACTTAATTTACCACTTAATGGAATAATTCTTTTGGGCTTACATTTTTCTTTTTCCTATATTTCGTACTCAAACTTGATATTTCAAAAACTGTTCTGTACCTACTTACTGTATTATTATATGTACTGTATACTTTTGTATTATATTATTCCTATATATATTCTGTTAACCAACATTTTCTGTCTTTTTACTAACTTTTTATGTGAATTCAATACGTGTAATATCGTCCTTTTAGAGGTAAAACTCACTAAGTGACATGGGAGTAGTTTTGAGATAATGAAATTTATATGTAACAAAGCCTCCACCGTATTAGGGTGTCTCAAGAATTTGGTCTAGAAGAACAAACATATGCGTAATGGGCATGGTCAAGATTTACAAGACATGCGTGCGACCTATCATGACATATGCTGTAGAGACGCGGGCTGACACTGTCCGCACCAAAGGACTCCTCAGAACATCTGCAATGAAAGTTTTGAGATCCGTTACTGGAAAAAGTCTACGTGACCGTGTCCGAAATGTAGACATAAGGAAAACTTGTAAAATAGAGGACATAGCACGATGGAGTAGATCCAGAAGGAGATAATGGAGGGTTCACGTAGTCAGGATGGACAGTGACAGACACGTGCATACAGCAGCGAACGAAATCCCCTCTGGACGACGCCTACCGGAAAGACCACCGAAAAGATGGAGGGATAGCTGGACCTCGTTATCCCAGGAGACGTAGTTTTCTGTACCACAGATTAACAGATTTACTAAAAGAAAAAGAAGAAGACGATTTAACATTCAAAATGTGATATTAAAGTTATTGAAGATGTTCAAATTATGGGTTTTACCACTAAATGACTATAAATGTACACGGAACATTCACATACTGATTTTTATTTGGAATAGAGGTGAAAATAATATGAATGTTGGTATTTCGTATCAATGGCCAATATTGCGGTTAGTTTAGTTTTACCTCAAAGGAGATTATATGTACCTTTGAAGGCTTCATGGACCTGTATGTCCTCAAAATAAAAAAAAATAAAAAAATAAAAACAAGTTAGTTACGTGAAGAAAATTTGACTTTATTATATCATTGCACTAAATCACTCTATACAAGCTTATTCACAAGTTCAGATAATTTATAATATTATTACGAAATTGACACAATTCTTATAATCTAAAATAATTGAGATTTATATTTCAACGTTCAGTCGTCGAAGACATTTCAATTCAAATACATGTCTATATATTGTGTTATAGATCTTATATATACACAGCAATATTTATAAGACATAATGAAAGTATGTACATTCCAAAAAAATACAGTTATATATCAATACTTTCAACTTAAATGTAATAGTTATAGATAGATACACAACCATTTTTAAAATATCATATTAATACATGGTTCGAAAATATTATAACAAAGTGATTCAAAGTTTTATTTTAGGTGAGATTTTAAAATACTTAAAAAAAAAGATTTTAGTAAAAGTCTATTAAAACATTATTTTTCTGTTATATGGATTGAAAAAAGATTCCAGAAACAGTCTTAAATGTGTAAATTTAATATAAGTTCAAATATTCACAACATTTTACATTGATTACATCTTACAATATCTTATGCATAGCTAATATTAATAAATTTGTTACAATCAGGTTACTTTAAATTATAAGTGAATTAACGATGGCAAATCAAAAAAAAAAAATTCTCGAATCTGATGCAAGAATTTGTAAGAGATATTGTCGTATCGACCACGCAATGCGCAGAAGTTATCTTTATAACTGACTCGATAACAATGCAATGGTATGAAACTTAGTTACACTAGATTTGTTCACAGTAACTTAAGTAAACTTTAATCTAAGCTAAATTAAGCTAAGCTAAAGCTGGACATTTAATGAATGCATATTTCGGCTTTTTTTTTTCGAAAAAATGTGGGTTTTTATTATTCATTTATATCAGAATGAGTGCTCTATACTATATTTTTTAGAACTATAGCTTAGATAGAACTTTTGTTCTTATATAAAAGTAATAATTATTGTTAAAATATATATTATTATTAAAATATGAATATTATTTTTAAAAATTAAGAATATTATTTTAAAATATTAAGAAAATATAAGCATTTATCGACAGGCCACGGCCATAAAATCGTTTTCAGTGTCTTAGAAAAAGTCAATAGATTCTGAATATTTATATGTACGCAGAAAATGTTTTCTTACGAATATAAAGCTAGCATTATAATGATGACTCTGTACTAAAATAATTAAGAAACGTTTAATATTAATTAAGTTATAAATTTTTAAATTTGCAACGAATTTTTAGGTTTTTTGATCATTTTAAAATGCTTTTTATTAATAAACAGAGATGATTTTAAACAAAATATTGTATTTGTTTCCGCAAGTTAAAAAAAAAAAATCCAAAGCATGAAATATGTCAGAAAATGACGGACTTTTAAAATCAATCTGTTTTTTTCACATTTCTTAATTATTTTAGAATAGATTTATCATCATAAAGCTATATAGCATTATACTCATGTACTGACATATAAATATTCAGAATCTATTGATTTTTTTCTATAACACTGAAAAACGAATGTTTTGGCCGTGGCCTGTCGATTAATTTTTATATAAGTATTGTAAAAAATGTTCCCTTCATTACTTCTTTAAAATAACACAAATTGTATCTTAGTCGTCGTCCTAAAAAAAACGTAGCATAGCATATACGTTCTGATTTAAATTAATGATAAAAAAAAAACATTTTCGAAAAAAGCCGATATATGTATTTGCAGTGAATAACAGACAGTATCTCTTAAAAACTATCAAGTGATTTTAAAAATAAAACGAATTGTGCACTTGAAAAAAATATTAAAATAATAAAAAGGATATATACAATGATAAAAAATACATAGTATTGAAATTTCTTTGGAAAGCATTTATTAGAAAAATAGTTTTTTTAGTATTTTTCTCGCGACCTAACTCAACCAGAAAAAGTTATATTTCTTTATCGTAAGTTACATTTTCAATTTCTTCTTTGATAAAGCCTTAAATAAATATTGAACTACGATATTCACCATTCCTTTTAAGATAAAATAGGTATATAGGGCATAGGGGCAAAAATTAGAAAAAACGTTAATATTTTATTTTAGTATTTTGCAATTCAAAAGTTGAAGACTTTTGCGTAGCACCCTAATAATAACGTATGTATATTTAAAAAAATATATATTTTGATGCAAAATGAAATTCATACATAAACGAGTCGCCGACTTTTAAATAAACTGGTACAGGGTGTAACAGAGCTAGTCTGCAAAAATGTACAGGTTGATTCCTGTCCAAATTACATGTTTACAAAATATTTAAACAATAATTTCTTAATATCAATAACAGCGACTTAAGAGTTTACATTATCTTTTCAATATTTAAAAATATATATTAAATAATCTTTAATCGAATATTTATTATATATTATATATGTACGCTATAATTTTCTCAAGATTTTTATTCGAATTTTATTAAAGTAAGTAAAGCGAATGAATTCATAATATTTGATATAAGTAACTTTAAGATTGTCCAACGATTTGGAGAAGATAAGATCAGAAATATCAAAAAGTCACGTATCTCCATAAATACTGATATTATTAGGACATTAGTGAGAATATTTTTGACGCATAATTTAGCTACTAGCTAACTCTGTTACACTCTGTATACAAAAAATAATAAGGAGAATAAAAATAACGGTGTAGGTAAATTGAAAAATATAATCTTTAAAATATGATTGTTTAAAAATATAGGTATATATTAATTAAATTCATGTACTTTTTTACTGAAAATATTTCAAATTTTCTGCGTTTTTTTAAGATCCTAGAGAAAATAAAGATGAATTGAAAAAGCTATATCAAAGATTTGCTGATTTAAGATATCAGTCTAAATATTTTAAGCATTTTTGACAAACGAAAATAATCACATTTCCGTGCAAAAATTACATAATAAAGTCTCATTTGGTGTGCACCAACAATGATTAGGCACTATTAAAGACGCAGCAAATAATTCAATCAATCTTGGTGCAGAAATTCGGAAAAAATGAATACTTAAACAATACACTCTTAAATCTAAAAACGTTGGTAACACTTACATAAAATATAATGTGACACTAACATCAGCAAGTTGATGCGTTGCAGAAATAAAGCAAACTTATTTTTGCACGATCAAAATGAAGATGATTCGTTCTAGGCGTTACGTCGTGTGCATTATTGAAAATATTGTTATGACATACTTCTAAAATGCTCGAATTATTCTCGTAAGTAGATTAATATAAAACATAATATGTACATAGTAATATAATATATACACATCACACAATGAAATACTATTTTATCTTTCTGAGATCACTACTTTATAGTTGGATTCATTTATACATTCATGATACATTTCATGAATATATTCTGACACTCCCAATTTTTTTGGGAGTAGACAGGCAGGATATGTTTAAATAATACCAGAACAGAACCTTCTTTCATAAACCTCCACAATTGCATCTTCAAGAGATCGTATTTACTTAGCTTGCATCCTAAATTTTAGTTTAAATATCCTGTGCTGCAATCCTTCATTCTTCAAACTTATGTACATCGTATTCCTCAAATCCTCTGAACTTTCATTTAAGCCTTGCTCACTTGAAAATACATTTTTGAACACTCTGATCATTTTCCAAACACTTTGTTATTAAAATTCCTTTCAGGAAAAATATTAGACGTACTCGACTTAAATGTTTTTGTTGATTTAAAAAGAAAAAAAAATCTAGTCTATTAGATGCATGTGCATATTGAATCTTGATCACACCCCATTGGATAAAATAAACAATTTTGACGCAATGTTTGCAAAAAAGTGTACCTACATTCATAAAAACATGACGATTACGTCGGCCATTATGAAAAAACGCTTTACTGCAATCCAGAAAACTTTATGTAATATTTTGATCAGGCGTAAATTTCAATTCAATCTAATTAATTTTTAAAAATTATTAAATATATAATTTTGGTTTACTCATCTGCTCGTTAATCAATTTTAGTGTCCATAATAATGACTGATTTTGAAAAAATATGCAAATTCTTGTTTTAAAAACATTTATAATTTAAAAAGTGTAAATACTTACCGTATCACTTTAAAAATCTAATATAGGCCTTCTAATAGTGAGCGGTTGATATTGAATTTACAATTGATGTATAAAACGAGATTTTTATAAATTTTACACCGAAATTAAACGCAAATTTAGAACATCCTTTAGCAAATAGTATCAGAAAAATGGAACAATAAAAAAAATAGTGTACAAAGAAGCAAAATGCACCATTCACATATTATATTACAATTAAAATTATATTGAAGTTATTAATATTAATAGGAAAAGGTCTATAATTAAATGATACAGAGGATTATAAGGGAGCAACAATGAGGGTGCAATATTAGAAAATCGTTTACTGAGACGACCTGTAAAAATAGGTAATTTTCGAGTCCGAGAAACATATTTATGGGTGACAAAACGAAAATTTAAATCAATACCATGTGTCTATATGAAGTAAAAAAAATACTATGATAGTGTCGAGAATATATTTATATAACGGGAAAATAACTAAAAAAATTACTCACAATGGATGCATGTTTAAATAATAAAACTAATATTTTTTGAATTTATTGCACCCTTACTGTTTTAAACTCCCTCAAAAAAATACTAGACTAAAAATCTGCTTACAAAATAAACTTTCGAAAATATATACAAATTAGTGAAATAGGAAAACATGTTGTAATTAAGAGTTGCGTAGGAAAAATATTTGACGATTATAAAATACATCGTTAAGTGAAGCCTCGTATTTAATATATGATAATAAATTATCCAAACAAGAACATTGTAAGTAAATAATTTAAAAAAAATACAGTTACATAGGAGAATTTTTCGTGGGCCATTAAAAAGTGACAAAATTGTTTTCATAGAGGGTTCAGAGATGAAATATTGTATCTCAAAATATTTTTTTAATTTTAAAATATTATTTTCATTTCTTGGATCCAGCCAAACATCCATATCTCGTAGAAGGGAATTTTGTACAAAAATTCTTAAATTAAGATATTTCATTCATTTAAAAAAGTGCATCTGTCTCAATGCACGTAAAGTCTCGCATAGGACACACACATAGACACATTAAAAGCACAAAGATACATTTTAAACTATTTCAGGCATAGCTTTGGGCCTGATCTAATGATATTCCCGCCAACTTGTTGCCCTTCTCCACCCAACTCTTCAGCCTGCCCCTGAGTTCTTCCAGACTCTTCGATTTGGCTTTGTTGATCCTTTTATACTTGACATCCTTCGGTTTGGTCACGCTTCTGTGATTCGACATGACCCTGTTGTAGGTGGTCACTTGGCTTCCTTTGACTCTGTCTATGTTTGTGTCCTCTAGCAGCATACTACCGTCTAAGATATGGCAATCTGACAGGTTATCGTCTGACGAGGTCAAGTTAGATATTTGCTTTCTAGGTACGTAGCTGTAGGCCCAGGCTATTTGTTGACACATCGCGTCTGTGAGAGCATTGACATCGGATATCTTGATTTCATTTTTGTCTGAATCATTCGTGGTTTTGTTGGCAGTCTTCGTTCCGTCGTTGGAAATCTTTTCGCTTCTCATCTTGAATATGTCTCTCCTGTTTTGCGCTTGATTCAGGATTGCGTTGGCGTCTTCCCTGTCTGCGCATCCCTCTTTGATGTCCTTTTCGGTGCTGTTTTGCGCGCTGAGCTTGTTGGATCCTCCGTCTCCATCCGGTTCTTCCTCGACGCTGTACACGGTCTCCAGAATTTCGGGTCTTCTGAGGAAGCCGTTCGATCTCCTCACCGAGGAGTACTTTAGGTTTGGGTCGATGGCGTCCGAAATAGACCTGACGATGGTTACGGAATCCGCGGTGCTGGATCTAAACCTCGGGAAGTGTGGCGTGTTGTAGTCTGAGTCTAGATCTTCCATGATCACGGCTGAATCAGAATCGTTTAACGAATCGAAGTCTGGTACGAGGTTCGTCTCGTTGATGAGGTCTCTGTAGTCTATGATGGGGTGCGTCGGTTCGAGACCGTTGTCTAAGAGCTTATTGGCGAGGGATTCGATGATTCTCTGCTGGCGGAGGATGATGGTCTCCCGCTGGGCGAGCAGCGCTGTGATTTCTTTCTGTTTTCGGATGAGGCGCGACTCGAAGAGCAGCAGTTGACTCGAGAGCGACTTGAGTTGTTCGGCCTTTTCTTTCTGCACCCTGGAGGCCAGGTCTTCTTGGATTTTGTGCGCTCGCCTCCATATCAGTAGTTGGTGTGCTTGCGATCTGTAGCGCATGCGCAGATCTCTGTAACAAGGAAATAAAATAAAACATTAATATTTTTGTGAAGTATACCTTAGAGTTCACTAAACTATGAACTGTGATGAAAATAAAATGGTTAATTTTAATATATAGCTAAGTAACAAATCATTACGAGGAGAGAGCGCTATCCTGACACAGAAGACTCATAAATACTAGCGTCTTATATTTTTATTGCAACCCTCGTAACCTATTCTTCATCCTGTTTATTATGTTTTTGTCAACATTAAATTTAAATTTAATTTGTTCATTATTTTCCTTGAATAATAAATATCGTATATTATTATTATGCAGATTTTTCACGAATACTTTTTCATTTAAATATATGTAGTCTACTTTTATTCCTCCTTTACCTTGCTCTAATTAATTAACAATAATTTTGAACAAATAAGGAATCTGCATAATTGCTAGATAAATTAAAACCTCCTTTATCATGTTCCATAGGTGACCTTAGTAAAATTACAAAGCAATGTTTTATCTTCTTTTCTTTACCAATTATAATAAAAAGCATCGATATATTCTTGTACGGTAATTTGACACGATAAATAGATTGCGGTTCTAGTGGATAGTTTTCTTAAGGAAACCTAAGCCAACATTATGGCGCGGCAACACATGCCATTGTCAAGGCTTCGCCTGGGCCACTTTGTCACGTGACACATCCTTGGGGGTTGATTGATCGAAGTGGATATTGCTTTTAATAGTTATTTGGAAACATGATTTTGAAAAGGATAGAACTATATTTTCTGTAATATATCGAATGCAGTAAATTCTAAATTAGTAATCCTCGGGGACTGCAAAAAATTTTTTTTTTTTATATTGTTGCCTATGCTTTTAAGCTACAGATACACATGCTTATTTAGTGGCACGTGAGCATGCGCAGTATCGACCTTCTTTAGGCCTTGCTTATTAGTGGCATGTGTGTACGCACATTGCTAGTAATGAGCATGCCACTGTCATTCACCATAGAGAAGGGGTATCTTTGGAGCATGTGTGAACAGACTTGCTTATTATGAGCATGCTTATGTCATTCGCGGGCTTCGCGGCTGGTATTATCGATGCGATCTTCTCAGTCCGCGACAGATGAAACAAATATGGCGCGTTGGGGAGATGATAAAACATTACTTTTCGTGACTTATTCTATTCTATTATAGGAATCACGAATGTCTGTGGAATACTCGGTCACCGTTGTGTAAAAATAATATAGTGAGAAATAATGTTTATGAAACTTTATTAATAGGCATGAATGATTCAAATCTTACAATAAAAATTATAAAAACTAAAATCAAAAATCTGTGGATGGAAACTCGGGAACTTTTTTGATTTATTGGTTCACTTGAATTTCCTATTTCAGATTGCAAAGTTACCATTTTGAACAAGAGCGTCTCTATTCTATGACAAGAGCATGCCACTAATAAGCATGTGTGTTTGATTGTTAGCTTTGGGCATGCTTATTTATGAGCATGCCACTAATAAGCATGCCAGTAATGAGCAAGTGTGTACAGTTGTTAGGGCATGCTTATAAGTTGCATGCTCATTAGCATGCCACTAAATAAGCATGTGTATCTGTACCTTTATGCATATTAAAAGTCACCACCTGTTAGCGATTAACTAATCGCTTTTCGTCTGAAAAAGCTCGCGTTGAGTTTGTAATTGTAATCCGTAATCAGCTGTGATAATAGTGACATTTGGAAATCCAGCGTTAACAACACACCAGTATTGTACCCAAACGGAATGCAGAATTCGCTGAAAATTATTTTCATTCACTCGACGTTTGACAATTTGACATTTGAGAAACTCTCGAATCAGCCAGCCGTCAGTAATATGAGCGTGAATATAATGTCATTAATTAAGTTATTCCCATACGAATTAACATTGAATGAATCATCCCGCATTGCATAGAGCAGATATGAGTAAACTTTTTACTTTGTTTGTTGGTTAGGGTGGTATTGTTTTTGTTTTAGAAGTTAGCTTGATTCTATGAATTATAAACGAGGACACTTGTAATATGTAGTAGGGTAAGCAAAATTACAGGTCAAATATGAAGTTAACACCGGTTTACCGGTGATAATGAAGGCATTAACAGGTAATTAAGTCTTTTTTTTTTAACTGTAACTGGTTGCAGATATTTTATAGTAAAATATGTCTAACGACCGTAATAACAACCTTTTTTTAACTTTTTATTTTAATGATGAAAAGGAAATATTGCAAAGTGTATTCATTGTACACAAGTTATTTTAATAATTCTTATTGATGGATTTAGTGTGTACATTATAGAGAGTCATAATGACAGATTATTAAAAATATTTAATTATATTTATTTTGCTATCTGTACTTGAGTTTATAAATTTATTTTATTTTTTCACTAATAGTTTCGAGAGAATCAGAATCTCTCATCGATCGGTGAAGTTTCAAACTTTAATAATTACATATATGTAAATATAATTAAATATTTAAAAAATCTATTAATAATTATTTTTCAGAAGGTGACAAAAAATAAGCCCATAAGAATACGACCCTTCAAAAAAGAAAGTTTGACATTACTATCTTAGAATATTCAAATTAGTAGGTATCATATTTAAAATACATCCACCTATTAGAAACACAAGTGGCACACTTATTTTATTTACACTATTTTATTATATCAATAATATTATCAATGCGGAATATAACTCGCCACTCAACACAATTCAGGGACTTAGTAATATATACTGTAGTGTAGAGGTTTTTCAACCGTATAAATCTAATATCATTAAATAATGCTTCATTATAATTGCAACCGAGTTTTTTAAATTTATTTATATATTAGTGTTTTTTTCATTTTAGTCCAAGATGATTTATTGATTTTTTTGTTTTTGTTGATACTAATCATTATCACAAATATACTGTCACGAGATTCTATAAATCGACAAAAGCTGCACATAATCCAAGGTTTCCGAACAGTCTTGAAAAGTCTGGAAGAAACTTGTATGCACCAAAAGCCGCCGGAAATATCGGAAACTCGAGGGGTTATAAATTACGCGAAAAATGCGCACATCGCAACAGTTTTTGAGTTTGTTGTTTTGTGTTGAAACAACATAGAAACGAACAAAACAGCCATACAACTTCGGGCGATTCAGCGCAAATATCGATCAGTGATTAAGTATGAGAGTACCTACCGGCGTACGAAAGTATTTTATAGTGGTCAGTGCGATACAAACGACGTGAATCAGAATTTCCAAGAGACAAGTGGAAAATTCTCGAGATATTTAGTGTCAATTAAGAAACTGTGTTCTAGTAAAATTTGAATTTTGTGACTTTTTTGTTCATAAATAAAAACATTATTTAATCTCAATCGTTTCATTTAATCTCGTAGCGCTGCGATCCTGTAACAATATGCATTGTTTTTTCGCTGAAAAGGCTGTGTACGCCTTGCCCTAGAATGTATATACCTGATTATTTTCCTAGCTTCGTCCAGGGTCTGCACCTCCGGTGGCTGGTCCGTGAGGGAGGCTGCCATGGAGATGTCAGGCTCCGTAGGGCTGTTGAGGGCCGATTCGCTGCGGCTGAAAGGAAAAGAAAGAATTTATTAAATAAACAATCAAAAATACTTAATATTTCAATACAGTTTTCGAAAACCCTCAATAAATAACAATAAATAATGTTTATGTAAAGGATATTTCAGAAGCAGTAGTATTAATGGAACCTGCGACTAGAAAGGGTTAGGTTAAGTAATACCACCAATCCATTAAAATAAATATTTATAGTCATAACAACAAAAAAGTTTAAAAACTTTTTTAATTAGCAGTAAATACTTGGTGAATTTTGTGATAGCCATACATATTATTATTATAAAGTACGAAAACTACCCGCGTTCCATAGTGACCAGCGCAATATAAATGACGCGAATCAGAATTTTCAGAGCCAAGTGGAAGATTGACTAGTGAGCGACTCAGGGCGTGCAGTGGGAACAAGAAGCCTGACGTTTTCCTAAGCATATATTTTGAAAAGAAATCGAAATAAGATATACAGGGTTATTTGTAAAACATTAATAACCTCGCAGGACCATATTCCTGCCTTGATTATGAGTCGAAAATGTTCAAGCTATTATGACCTTACATCAATAGTTATTGAGATATACGACATTAAAGTTTACATTTTTTTTTTCAAATTTCTGACCTATTTTTTGTAAAACGTTGGACTATCATTACGGTAACTCATATCGATTACGAAAAATTCATTCGTTTTAATACAAGTTAAATAAAATGATAAAAACTCTGAATAAATTCCAACTGGAATGTTTTCCAATTGAAATTTGAAGGTTTTTATTTTTATATTTGACTTGTATTAAAGGAAATAAATTTTTCATATTCGATATAAGTTACCGTAATGATAGTCCAACGTTTTACAAAAAATAAGTCAGAAATATTGAAAAAAAATGCAAACTTTGATGTCGTATATCTCCTTAACTATTTATATTAGGTCATAATAGCTTGAACATTTTCGACTCATAATCAAGGCAGGAATATAGTCCTCCGAGGTTATTAATGTTTTACAAATAACCCTGTATATCTAGTAATATTCAAATCACAATACTTAACATAGCACTCAGATTTTAATATTTTATAATATTCTTCCAGATAAATATTTAATTTTGATATTTTTTCCCAAATATACGATTAATTAAAAGCCATGTTTCTTATTCCCACTGCACGCGCTTGGTCAGTGACTAGTATATAATCAGTGTGAATTACGAAAATGTGCTAGTTAATTTCGTGTCCAGTAACTTATTTGGCACATGTGCCAAATTTTATCAAGATAGCAATTATAACACAGCGCTCATTTCTCGAAAATTCCAAAATTTTTGAATATTTTTTTAAATTATGTAAAATATTATTTCGCGTACCCGGTACTGGTACAGGCCTTCTAAAGGGACCGAAATAGTTCGCGGGGATCTGAAAATGTTGACATCACGAGTTAGGGTTGGCAATTTGAATATTTATTGGGCAGAAAATCCATATTTTCCCTAACAAAAGCGATTCATACAATTTCCACAGAATTGTGTTCGTTAATATATAATTCACAAAGGGCCTAGGGATGTGAAAATGTAAATCACCGTACAATTATGTACGGCGATTATTGTTCGCGTTTACAGGTGGCTTACAGCTAGGGAGCTTGTTTTAGAGTGGGAGCTTCATAATCTCGAATATGCAAATATGAACGTCTCTGACAAATCAAATTCAATATACGGACTCTGTATAATAGAGCTAGGCCATCATATTTTACACGACTGGAAGATTGCCGACAGTCGAATGGAAGATAGTCAAGTTAATTGAAATTAATTACGGAAGTGTCATGGAGACGAAGCTATTTATATGAGAAACGTGTAGGAAGACTTTTATACGATGGCTTAGGGCTTACAGCATGTATGAGCTGGCTTGAGATCACTTTACTCCGTGAAACGTTCACCAATTCCATCGTTGAACATCCACACATTATTAAATTTGAAAAGCTTTATATAATGTTTCAAATTGAAACCTCCTATATATTTGAAGGGACTGTGCGAGAGACATCTGTAGTCCTTCTCATGAAATAGTATACCTACATAGATTTCGTAACTGGTAAAATAAGTAGTACCTCTGTATATATTTATTTATGTGGAGTTTTAAGCAATGTGTACATATACCTACATATACGGTAGTAATTTTTCTTTCCGTTTTTTATCATTACACTAAAATTAAAATTCAATATTTTCAATATTTTAACTCCTCTTTTTAATACGTATATATTTTTAACAATATTTTTATATGCATGTTCTGAGAACACACTTACTGGATTTGTGCACTGAAGAATTATTATTTAATTAGAATAAATTATAGAAGTCTCAGAGAGGCGAAGCTATTTATATGAGAGAAAAAAATTTCCATACGCGTTTCTGGTGATTTTTATTTGAGTTATATTTTGTTTTTGTTTGAGTTATATTTTGTTTTATTTATAATGGTTTCATGAATATTTAAAGAATTTTTGATTTATAAGAGTGGATATACTTCTCCCATGATTTTGTCATACTGGGGAAGTGCAACACCATTAGGTATGGATGCTCTTCTGCTAGATATTTTTATATGAACAGAATTGTAACTAGTGTTCTAATAGTGTTTAACTTTTTTTTAACTTAACAATTTTTTTTTCATCACTAGCAGTTACCCCATCCGGCACTATTTTTATATGACATTACATGTTTTAAGGTAAAGATTTTGTGCGTTTATTATGTTACTTGAAATAGTTATAATTTTTTTTATATTATCTTAAAAGTTTAATAAAAATAATCAAGACAGATGCATTTACCCCGATGACGGGATAAGTAAATCTTTTCATTTAATTATAAACGATATTGAATTAAGAAATAGTTAATACATTACCCATAAAACTTTAAAACCGATGTGATCATCTGAGTACGGAGAGGTGTACGATCACTTTGAATTTCATCTATTCATTTTCTATACTGTACTTATCCCAACTCACCTTATAGTCAAGTTAGAATACATGAGAAAACGTAATAATTTGGAAAAGGCGAGAGTTCTGTTTCCTCAAAGTCTTAAAATTCTCTATATATCAATAGTACGAAGTATATTGGAATATTCGTCAGTTATTTAGTCACCTTATTATACAACACATGTTGCGAGAATCGAAAGAGTGCAGAAAAAGTATCTACATATTTTGTCATACAAAGCTGGTCAACACAATAACCTTCACAGCTACGACGATCGACTTGCCCTTTTCAAGATGCACAAACTTGAGTCCCGATGGAAAAATCCGATCTCGTTGTGCTACACAAGATTCTCAGTGGAGATATTGATTCTCTCTCTCTATCTGACATAAATTTGCATGTTGAAACCCGTATAAGAAACCCGGAATTCTTTAGAATAAGCCAGCACACTAATAATGTTGGTTACTTTTCTCCCACCACATGGTTATGTCGCAAATATAATATGTATTGTGCTGACTGTAAGATTGGTTCGTTGCGTCGTACATAAGGCATACACATAAATTAAAAAAAAAACCTTACACTGACTCTAACATTGATGCTGATATTCTTGCAGATACCTTATCATACACTATCACTATCACTCATACACAACATCCATTTTCTAAACGATGACCTGAACCTATAGATGCATTGAATCAATTTTTTATTTACATATTCTTATACGATCGCACTACACATACGCAATACACACAAATGTACGTGTAAAATAAGGGTTCGAAAAAATCCGATTTTTATAATAAAAATCAAATAATCGGATTTTTTTATATATATCCGATATATATAAAAAATTTGATATATATCCAAACTTTTTTTTCTCCTTTTTTGCACACGTCGATTGATACAAACTTGAAATAATTAGGAAGTTTATTTTTTTATTTTGCATATGAATTATTATTTATTAAATAAGTAAATGAATTGCATACTGAAAAAGCTTATATATGCAATTATTATATATTAATTATAAAAGTTACTCTTTCTAATGTAGTGTTATGGGTGTTTGTTTCTTTGTGTGAAATAAAAAACGGATTATATGAAACAAATGAAACTAAAAAATAACTGTAATATTTTAAAATATAACTTGCGCCATCTACTAACGACCGCAGATATTAAAAAAAACATCCTGTAGCATTTTTAAAAATACAACTAGCGCCATCTATTAACATTTGCAGAATTTTTTTTGGATATATATCCAAAATAAAAATCGAGCCATAAATATCGTGATATAATATATATCGTGGTATATATCATGATGTATATCCGCGGATATATATCCTCGAACCCTATGTAAAATACACATAATGTTAAAATACATGTTACTAAAGCGTGCCGAAGACACTTGTAATTGGGATAATGGGCATAGTCTTCATTTATAATGTTTTATTATTAGAGTATCATGTACCCATTATCTTGAGTGTCTCTAATAAATATTTAAAAAAAAAACGGAAGATTGTGGCGTACTCCAGCGGAGAAACGACACGGTAGTAAGTTAGATTATAAAACCACTTAATATTGAGTTAGTCTTACCGTAGTATAAAAATTATATGAAGTTAATTAATCACGAAACTTTCGCGAGAAAAGGCTAGGTGGCTCTTGATTTAATTTCAAAGATCAGGAAAAGCTTTTGTTTCTCAACTGGGAAAAGATTTACTAGTTTTAATTTTGTTTGCAAAGCTTAGAGTGTAGTTGGCAAATGTTTCGAACAAAGTTAGAAATTGTTTTGAACGTTGAGTATTCGATAAGTTTAAATAAAAAAATTGACTCTCCAGCGAGCAGACTACCCGCAATTGAAACACGTGACGTCACACGACTAGAAGTGCAAGCTCAATTGAAGACATTCCCACAATATTATTAGATATAGGTATCTCATAGCTAGCAGCGAAAACTTCTTCAATAAATTTTATTAGACTTTGAAAAGAAAATGTTCTTTACGCTTTACATTTCAACAGATAAGGAGATAGGCGATATTAAAGTTTGCATTTGGATTATTTCTGATCCATATTCTATAAAACGTTAGATCATCATGGAAGATTTTTATATTGAATACAAGTCAAATAAAATGACTAAAAACGGGCAAAATTCTGGTTAAATTTTTTGCAAGGTTTAAATAATTTCATTTAACTTCTGTTAAAGCTAATAAATTTTTAATATTCTATATAAAAAACTTTCATGATAATCTAAAGTTTGTCAATAGATAAGTCAGAAACATTGAAAAAAAATTGGTGTCGCTTATTTCCTTAACTGACATTTCAAACAAAATGTAAAGAAAAATTTATATTCAAAATGAATGAAGAAGTCTCGCTCGAAGATTTTTCCACTAGCTATGAGAAACGTTGTATACTTCCAACACAACATTTATTATTAAAATTATTATATATACAACGTAAATTACAAAATAAAATACATGATGTAACGTTCGGGCGATCACTCATCATGCATTATGTTTCACGGCCAAAGACCGACTGTGTCTGGCAGTCCGTTATTTATAACTAACTACCCATTTGTATGCCGTCGAAATAATGATATATGAGCCCAAATGTCACTACAATTTCACTAAGGGTCAGGACGAGATATGGTATTTTTGAAAAAATCGTCTTTATTACAAATTTACAGGACTTAACCGGTCGGGTGCCGCAGCGCAGATCTGCGCTCCCTAGACACGTGTGCGAATTCGGCCTACTTTACCTGCGTTTATGAGTTTTTAAATATTATCATTGGATATATCTCAAGTTTTTTAATGAATGAACGAGTTCTATTTGTCAAGTTACCTCATTTGCCGCGTAAACTGGACAAAAAATCATTCCAAACGTTATCTTCGAACCGCGCAATAATTATGTTATTTATCTGTTGTAAAAGTATTATTTTTAAATAAAAAAGTGTTAAAATTAAGTATTTTTATATTCTTTGATACATTTAAAACAATAATATTGAAATACAATATCTTTAGTGTTATTGCTTCCATGGTTATATTCGATAAAAATGTGATAAACGTACGTTTCTGAAAGTAAATTTCGTTACTTAATTAATGAATAAGTAATTATTGAAGTTTGCATATTGAGAAATCAGAAACTGCAACTTCTTAGCGATTATTATTGATTTTTACATGAATATAACCATCGCAAAAAAGTGTCTAAAAAGAGCAATCGCGCGCGAAATTGCGCGGCATTCGACCGGTTAACAAAGTTAGTCTACAAAGCAGGTAGACCTACTGTCTAAATTAAGAGTCGAAAATGTTTTACCTTCAATGTTCCAAGTTATGGACGGCTTCAAAGATTCCATTTTTTAAATATATTTCTGGCTTATTTTCTATAAAAAGTTGGACTATCATTAATGTTACTTTTATCAAAAATTATAAATTCATTTGCTTTAATGCAAGTGAAAAAGAAAAATTAAAATTTTGTAATAAAAATTAAATTGTTTCAAATTTTTGCACGGTTATAGTCATTTTGTTTGACTTATTAAAGCGAAAAAATTTTTAATTATTAATTTTAATTAATTAAGAACTTTGTTTAAATCACTGAATTACATTGGCTTTAGTATTCAGGCATTTTTGAACACCGAAGCTAAAACAATTAATAACCAGATGAATTTTATGAATAACCCATTATTTTATATATTCTCCATTCCCCAAATTATTATAATTGGGATAAATTGTCCACGACGAGTGCAGTGACGGCGCGGATTTTCCCCACAACTGTGACACAAAAGCGCGCTATAATGGGGCGTTAAATGGCTGCCGACGCCCGCGGCGACGCCAGACGTATATAAAACCGTAAAAAGGTTCGGATCTCCGCTCTCGACTGCGGCGAAATGCCATTTCGACGGGAAAATCACGTTTTAATCACACTTCTTCGCGAAGTTGGCTATAAAATCTGGTCATGCATCGCGACGCGCGGGGGCAGTGTACAATGTGACTAAATTGTGCGGTGAAGAATAATCGGGTGTCTTTGGAGAGGGTGTTGTGAGGTTAAATCAACGTGTCGCGATGGGTACTGTAATGTATGGAAAGCGAGCTAACAGAGCTGTGGGGTGCGCTGCGTTGTATCAGAAGGGTACTGTATTCATCTCACGTCGTGGATCATCAGAATATGGGGTACCGTGTCTCGGATCCCCACTTTTGTACAATGTATTACAGGATGAAAAACAGCTGATGTGAACAGAAAACCGCGGTCAGTTTAATATTGTTTATTTATTTTTGGGTTGAATTATAGTGAGTGCATTGCCGTTCGACCTTGGTAGATAACGCAGCGGTCCGCTGTGCAGCTGATTGGTTGCGCCTGGGGTCGTTAACCAAGTTCTTGGTTGCGTGTGTAGCAGGTGCAGGAAGCGATCAAGATGAAGCTGGAGCTAGAGACGGTGCTGACGACTGATGTAGGTGGAGCATCATGGTGAGGTCGAGGATGACGTGGGACCGCCGGAAGCAGATGGTGTTTGTTGCTGGAGGTTGGGAGATCAGTCGAGCGATGTGGATGACAATGCCGATGGATTGGAGGATGGAAGCGTAGCGAGGAATGTGATGAGCGGCGTAGCGATTGTGGTTTGATGTCGTAGCGGTTTCTAATCTCCGATGTCGATCTTTTTTTTTGGGGTCGCGATCCTAGGATTGGTCTGCATCAAGCACTCGCTTTCTCCACTCCTCTCTGTCACCTGCCAGCCTCTTCATCTCTTGGTAGGTGCTACAGCGCACATTTCCGATAATCTGGTCTACGTATCAACGATGGTTAAAAGCAGGCCCGGATATCTTATATTATGGCCTATCCAAATTGCTCGCTTTTGGGCGATTCTGTTAAGGAGCCGCCTCTTTTCGCCCACCCTGCTCAACACCGTCGTTTCGGATATATTCTGACCTATGGATCCTCGCCATGCGCCAGTAGCACCGCAACTCAAAAGCCGCTAGCCTTCTGGACATGCTCTGGCCGATGGTCCATGTTTCGCTGCCATACATCAGCACACTCCAGACAAGACTTTTAATGAAGTTTTTCCGAACCTTTAAATCTATATTGTGGGATTCAAGGATTTTGGATTTTTTGTTAAAGGCGACTCTTGCCTGTTGTATTCTGTTTATGATGTCAGTCTCTGAGCGGCCATCTTGGGAAATTTTGCTACCCAAATATTTTCATGAAGTATTTATCTGCCAAAACATTTTCAATCTTTCTCAGAGCCTCGTTCAATTCTTGTTCCGACTCCGCAAGCAATGCAATATGGTCGGCATATCTAATCATATCAATTTTATCTGTATATAAACACACGTCCGCGCTTTTGAGTGCGCGTGTTTTTTTCTTGCCCGATTGATTCTCCGTGGGAATTTTCGGCACTGGTCAAAACGCTTGGGAAAACGGGTCGTTGACCCCACAGAGCAAAACAGGTCAACGAGAGTTAACTAACCGATGCGCTATTTCCCGGCAGAAGTAGGCAGAGAATAGAATTCTATTCTCTTAGACCACTTTAGCTTCGACATTATATTACTGAAATACCGTAATTGTTATTGGTAAGAGTGATGTAACGATTGGAGTTTTATTTTTTGTTGAAGGACCAGTAATTGCAGGCCAAATTACACGTGCCAATCAAATACTAATCAATCAATCAATCAAAATCACAGTTTATCTACCTTTCATCATTACTCTGTATCATTTGTGATTATCCAAGTGAGAAATTTCACGACATTTGTATATTTGATACTACACGGGATTTTTAAAAGCACAAGTAGGTAATTTTGTGATAACACCTATAAATACATAATAAATTAAATTGCGTTCAAGTTACATTTACCTCCCACGATATTTAGTGAGTAAATTAATAATTAATTAACATCATTAAAGGGCTAAAATACACCATCAAAGCATTCCGCTGTTTCAATACTATATTCAATTACATCATCGTTGAGTTACGTCATGTCGATAAACTGCAAACAGAGTTTAATTTACTGCACCCCTAAGTAAACTGATACACCAACTGTAATCATGCAGTTTTGGGGATGAAAATTAGTGAGATATAAAACTGGCTGTATCCCGGAAAGACTGAGCGATAGTGAATTACGTCAGAGATGAATTATAATTGATCCGTCGCACAATTTCTTAAGTAACGAGTTTTTATTTTTCTCTACTATACTGAACTTTTTTACCATTGTAAAGATTCCACACAGGGATAGGCAGTAACGATGGAATTTCAATATCCCGTGCTTCTTCTTGCGTCATATAATAATCTTACTTGTACATGATGGTTTCTATTGTCTCTTACGCTTAGTTATTCAAGTAATTACACGGCCACAAAGCCTTTAAAAGTATAAAATACAGAAAAATAATAGATTCGCAGAAAAAAATTAATAGGAAAGAATATTTTAATTAACAGGGCAAGTTAGTGTAAATTTAAAATAATGTGAAAGAAAACAAATAGTAAAAAAGAAATTAAAAAAAAACTAAAAATTAAAATTTGTTAAAAAGTCAAGTAGTATAAACAATATTCGTCCTAATAATCACTATAATATAGAACATTGAGAACTAAATGTAAGACAAAGAAAATTTTAAGCACAAAAAAGCCCTCCGAGCAATTACAAATTAATTTCAAAACAAAAAATGTCTTTTGTGACCGCCGGGACTATTTGACTAAAAATAAAACTTTTTCCTGATTTTACTGTCTAGTCATTTAAACGTAAATTTTAACATAAAATCATAAACATTTTAGTTGTTCTAAAATTCTTAAATAATGAGCTTTTCAGAAATGTATAATACTTTATATCTTTTCCTATAAAGTTTAATAATAAATTAACTTTTAAAGTGATACAGTGAACAGACTTCACATGGACATCCAAGTGAGTAAGCACTTTACATTTCATGTTTTTCTGTATTTTCTTTATTGATTATGGATTTATTAGGTATATAATATAATATTATAATTAGTTTTTGAACACGATATAAGTAAAATTGTTATTTTTATAAATAAAAATGAAAGCAATTTTTAATTTTGTCATGATCAATTTTAATATATTAATAATTAATTAATAAACAAAATATTTCGAAAAAATTGGTAACCATTTTAAGATATATAGATTACTTTATATGTGTGCATAATTTTATGGAAATACGTCCAGAAATAAAAGAGTTATTGACTTTTGGTCTGAAACAGGCCTAAATTTCCCATAGTGCGCCGGCCGCGAAATAATTTTGATTGGTCGAAACTGACATCCGACGTATTCTGCGCCAACCGCTAGCCAGGATTTAAACTTTTGAAAAATCCGCCCAGTTTTGATAGTCGGAAAGCGTGTGTGCCGGTGTTTTTTTCTACTGAGAACTGACATTATTTTTTTCGTGTGGTATCCGAATCTGACGCATCAGTTCACATCAGCCTTTCGGAAGGGACAGCTCGATGTGTTCTCGATTCGACGAAGCCGGGAGAGTTGGAGATTGAATCCGCAGGCGACATACTAGGAAAACGCTGTGAGTACAATTTGTCAGCTATGGATGTAGTTGGCTTTGGTCTAGTGTATTAAGGAAGGAAAATATTTCTTTCCTAATAAGACCCGCGTGCGGTAGTGGCGATCCCGTCCGTCACCGCACAAAGTGACACTGCATTTCAATGCTATATAGACCCTTAGACAATCACAAATCAAATTTAAAGGTACGGAGTATCCGTAGGTTTCGCTGTTCTATCAATCATTATAACAAAACTCATAGTTCAGGCATTGTTAAAGTAAACCAAATTTAAAAATATAATTAAATAGGTGTTTAGTTTTAAACAACTTATTATACTATACATTCATCAACTAGTTTCGTTTGGTCTCAAACTTCGTCAGGACAATATAATATAGAATAATCTAAGTACAGACATTTACAAAGGTAAGGAAAATTAGAGAGGGACAGAATGTCAACTATGTAGGTGGTGGGAAAGGGGAGGGGTTAGGCGAAGAGAATCTACAGGCATCTATGAGACATCTAAAATCTTGATTAATGATGTCCCCCTGGGGAAAAAAATTAAGTATTATGTTTTGCTAATAAATTTTAGCATACTCAAAATTATGTTTTGCAAATAAATTTGAGCATACTCAAAATATCCTGAATATTTATTTTTCACCGGGGAGAAGCTACGGGGAGCAAGTATAATAATAGCAATAGCAAGGGTATAATAATACAAGGAACATGAGAAAATAAAATCTAGGCGCGCAGCAGAGGTCTGGATGACTGGATGATGGAAGACGCGACTAATGCCATAGAATAAAATATACGCCTTTTATTCTATTTTTAATTTTTTTCGTTTAACGAATTGTTGAACAAATTATTTTCGGAGTACAGTTATTATTTTTTTAAATTATGAATTACTTTCCCTCCACAAATTTATTTTTAACTTAATCCTTTACCCGTGCAACGCCGGGTAGTAACAGTTAGTTATTAATAAAAATGTAACGTCGTTTTTTTACACCCGTGAATCATTATAAGATTACATGCATTAAGGATAAAAAAGGATGATAAATATTAATTATATTAATAAATATAACGAAAAAATCCACAGATTGTTAAAAATATAAATAAATAGTTTAAAAATTTCGCAGCTCTTTATGTGAGTTTTGCGAGTAGACTGTAAAATAACATTGTATTCAGTTATAGTGCAATACACGTGCCTGAGACATGTAAATCACTATTTAAATCAGTCCCGTCGCTTATTCTAGAAGCTGTCACTAATTATCCTCGAGTGAGAGATACCAAGAAGATGATTATCACGGATTAATAAACTTTCAGACGGTTTGAGGCGAGATGGCGTTAGCTCATTCAATGTCACGCAGGGTTGACACCCGCACAAGAATTAAATCAAAGGCAACACTTAAGGTATTAAAACTTCCCTTCAAACTGTGGTAATCTTAACGGCAGGTCGTTCAACGGAGCCCTTTCGAGCAAAGGGTAAATAAAGAAGGAAAATAGATCCGAAAACTAAATACATTTCTCTCATTGAAAACACACCGTAGAAAATTCGCGGCGTAAAAGGAAAAATGTCAATGACAGTGCTTGATGCGACCGGATTTTCTAGATATTCGTGAAAGTTTCCGGTTGGTGATTTTTGATGAAAATAATAACACGGAATGCAAGTCGCATCAATATTCTTACTATTTTCAAAATAAGCTAAGCGCAAGTGCCATGAAAATAAGTCTATTGCTGGTGTCCCGAAATGGGGCTCGACCCACCGATCACCAGATCACTAGGTGACCGTGTATGAATGTTCTAAGGTTTTTACGGCCGTTCAGAATCTTCTGGTTTGTGTTTTCTGGGGTATAACGCCGTACTTTTACGACCTTTCTGGCCGTCGTTTACCAGCCCTGATGATTGACACTGCGAAACGTCGGCCAGAAAGGTCGAAAAACATGGCGTTATACCCCAGAAAACACAAACCAAAATGTTCTCAAATTATTATTGTAGTTTTCAATTCTATAATTTATATTAATTAATTAATATAAATTATAGAAGTCTCACAGCTTCGAAGCTATTTATATGGGAAAGTTTGAATGGAAATATTTTTGGGCATTTATAGGCCTTAGGACCTGTCATTGGCTGGCTTAAGTATATCGTTAAACAATGTAACGTTCACGATTCCACCCACGATCGATCACACATCTATCAAATTTGGAAAGCTTTATATACTGCATTCATGTACCTCGCTTACTTTATACAATACAACTACCTTATCGCTATCATTGGTTGAAATTTATTATTTCCATGAATTTTGACGCTGGTAAATGTGACTTCTATATTTTTTATACTTGAATATTTTTTAATGTAATTTATCATATCCCTCCGGCAACAAAATAAAATAAAAAAAATTAAAAAGCTTTTACGACGAAGAAAGTGACACAATAATATACACAAAAACATTTTTTTGTTTTCGATATGAAAACTAGCGTTCCGTTTCGTAACACTGAATATTCGAATGTTTGAAAATCGTTCCGGTTCGTGAAAATATCCATTTGCAACACTGGCCGACGAAGGAAAAACCCCATCAGAAAGGAAGAAAGCGACACGCACTCAGCGTTCGATATTTACCAAACTCCAGATTCTAGGCAGACATTTTTTTTCTGCGCTTATTTATATACTTTCACGGGCAGGACTTTCATTGTAATGTAACATTATAATAAGATGAATCTTGGGTGACAAAACAAAAAATACAAATACCATTAAATCTTTGATAAAATAAAATACTCAGCGAAGTTAGTCGTGTTTGCCTTTTCTCTCCTCTTTAATATGTTTCATCTGCGTTATCATTTTTTTTGTCGTTGTAATATTTTTCATCTGCATAATCATCATCATTGTTTTGTCGTTGTAATATTTTTCATCTGCAATATCATGATAATTGTATTTTTCGTTGTAATATTTTTCATCTGCATAATCATTATCATTGTTTTGTCGTTGTAATATTTTTCATCTGCAATATCATGATAATTGTATTTTTCGTTGTAATATTTTTCATCTGCATAATCATCATCATTGTTTTGTCGTTGTAATATTTTTCATCTGCAATATCATGATAATTGTATTTTTCGTTGTAATATTTTTCATCTGCATAATCATCATCATTGTTTTGTCGTTGTAATATTTTTCATCTGCAATATCATGATAATTGTATTTTTCGTTGTAATATTTTTCATCTGCATAATCATCATCATTGTTTTGTCGTTGTAATATTTTTCATCTGCAATATCATGATAATTGTATTTTTCGTTGTAATATTTTTCATCTGCATAATCATCATCATTGTTTTGTCGTTGTAATATTTTTCATCTGCAATATCATGATAATTGTATTTTTCGTTGTAATATTTTTCATCTGCATAATCATCATCATTGTTTTGACGTTGTAATATTTTTCATCTGCAATATCATGATAATTGTATTTTTCGTTGTAATATTTTTCATCTGCATAATCATCATCATTGTTTTGTCGTTGTAATATTTTTCATCTGCAATATCATGATAATTGTATTTTTCGTTGTAATATTTTTCATCTGCATAATCATCATCATTGTTTTGTCGTTGTAATATTTTTCATCTGCAATATCATGATAATTGTATTTTTCGTTGTAATATTTTTCATCTGCATAATCATCATCATTGTTTTGTCGTTGTAATATTTTTCATCTGCAATATCATGATAATTGTATTTTTCGTTGTAATATTTTTCATCTGCATAATCATCATCATTGTTTTGACGTTGTAATATTTTTCATCTGCAATATCATGATAATTGTATTTTTCGTTGTAATATTTTTCATCTGCATAATCATCATCATTGTTTTGTCGTTGTAATATTTTTCATCTGCAATATCATGATAATTGTATTTTTCGTTGTAATATTTTTCATCTGCATAATCATCATCATTGTTTTGTCGTTGTAATATTTTTCATCTGCAATATCATGATAATTGTATTTTTCGTCGTAATATTTTCCATCTGCATTATTATCATCATTGTTTTTGTATTTGTAATAATTTCACCGACACCATTATTCTTATTGTCTATGTAATATATTTCATCCGCATCATCTTCGTCGTCATCACTGTTCTTGATTTGGTAATTATTTTTAAATTCATTATCATCACCATCATTGTTCTTGTCGTTCAGATAATTCCATTTTGCATCATTGTAACTATTTTTGTTTCTGCAGTATATTTCATCTGCTTCATCATCAAAACTCTTCTTATATATGTATTTCATTTGCTTAATCATCACTGCCTTGTAACGCTTTTGATTCATATATGGCGTTAATTTCATTACATAAATGTATACAATTAATGCTCATCTCGGCACAGGTTCTTCCTAATGAGCGGCTCCATTTCCTATGTCGTGTATCAAGATGAAGATAAATAAATAAATAAATAAATTATGGTAATGATTTTGGTTCATGGATAGTGCTTTTGAATATAGCGAATTACACCATGCTAACCCATAGGATACCCAAGTCGACATTATTCTTGAAAATATAATAATGATTGAAATGTATTATTCCCATGTAACTATATAAATTTTGCCGCTGGTAATATGACTTTTATATTTTTTATACTTGAGTATTTTTTAATGTAATAACTCATAATTTATGATGATCCCTCTGGCGACAAAATAAAATAAAAAATGTTAAAGAGCTTTAACTTTTTAAGCTTTTTAACTTTGTACTGAAAATTTCTTTTATGTTGTTTTTTGTACTTAATTGTTTTCGTTTTTTTATCTCTTATGTTTATAAAGTGAATAATATTTTGTAATAGTGTAACTTACAATTGTAAAAATGAACCTACAGACAAACGCCTTTTTAGTCGTTTTGTGGGACTAAATATTATAAAATGTAAAGAAAATAAATAGAAAAAAAAATAGAGTGTCAGAGCCAAGAGGAGATCTTCATCTAGCAATATAATGATGATATATGGAAATTGACTTAGAAAAATTTTCATGAAAAATCTTCATTTCTCCACCAACAGCGGTAGATTTAACGTCACAAATACATATAAATATGCTGAACGACCATTATTTATTAAACCCTCAAATAAAACGTTACTTTTTGTTCGTTTTGCTTCAGTCGGTCCATCTATTCCGGTCCGTTGAATTCCGCCCTTCTTTGGAGAAACATTTTATCCATGATATATCTATAATATATATATGAGCCAAATGTTAACTCGACTTTGGTTTCTAATTAAATAAGTTTAAGGCATGATAAAACTTCATAACAATACAATTATTTTATTGCGTCTGGAAAATAAAATATGATGGAATAAATATTAAGTATAATAATATATGAATATTTGTTATTTTAGTCACGTTGGCTATATCTTGGTGTACGGATTTAATTTTCCAATAACTTTCCAATAACTAACTTATTTATAATTGAATAAACATGTATGTAATTGCTAAGAAGGTTTGTAAACCATGTAAATACCGAATATAAATACAGTGGACCCTCAATATTCGTCGTTAATCCGTCCCAGAATGAAGCATGAATATAAAAAAGGACGAATGAAGCATGAATATAAAAAAGGACTCGTTTTTAATTTGTTTTATCTATTTATTGTTTAACAAAAAAAACTCTAAAATTGAAACTCGTAAATCATTGCAAACACATTTTAATTACGTATTATATTAACCACTATTTCTTGATACTTTATCGTTATGACCGAGGCATATGTCATGATGCCGTAAATATATATAGTAGGCGTTAAAATAAACATAAATGTAGCAATATTTTTATATATGTATGTGTTCTGAAAACAATAACTGGATTTCCGATAAATTTTCCAGGATTCTTTAGGATCAAAAATGTTTTAAATGAGATAAATTATGAAATAAAATAAAAGAGCGCTCAAGTACTCAACACGAAAATCAAAGACAAAGCTTAAATCAAAATGTTAAATCAACGAAGCCATTTCAAAGTAAGCACTGTCGCCACAGCTTTAATCGAAATTAAAGTTCGAATTGAAAAAACACAATTTTCTCTGTGGTTAAAGATTAAAAGCGCTTTAATCATAAAATGGTTTGTTTATTTAAAATTTCTATAGAATAACACAATGAAAGAGATATTCTCAAGAATCTAATCTAAATGTTAATAATTGAAAGATATTAAAGGAAACTGTGAAGGATTTCGGAGGGTGAAATTTGAAAAAATTAATGGTTGATATTAGGAAATATAAAATCGGAGTTTAGGGGGATCGTATTTGAGCAATGCTCAAATTCTCGTCAGAATATTGCGCCAGCTTCCAGCACATGTGGACCCACAACGTGATTTTCAGAAGCTCTCAGCATTGTACACTAGTAATGTGTCCGCTGTGTACTAAGTACTACAACGTAGTACTACATTATAGTGAAGTTCACACTTCACACGTTTGTATATGTACTGCACACTATAAACTACACACTTCAAATTGCAAGAATGTTTTTAGGTTTTCACGGCCACTCAGAATCTTCAGGTTTGTGTTTTCTGGGGTATTATGCAGTGTTATTACGACCTTTCCAGCCGACGTTTCGGATCCTATTGTAGGGTCCATCATCAGGACTGATGTGATCAGCATGTGATGTCACATCAGCCCTGATGATGGACCCTGCAATGGAATCCGAAACATCGGCCGGAAAGGTCGTAATAACACGGCATAATACCCCAGAAAACACAATCCTGAAGATACACATTTCAAATTATGTCATACTTTAAACTACACATATTTTAATTTTGTGATTTTTTTGGCTGATTTGTATGTTTTGGTAAGTTGATGTAGCTAAACGAGGAAAAGTTTAGAAACTGAAATCTCCCATGGTTTTGAATTTTTTTGGATAAAATGTTGAAATCTATGGAAACTTAAACAACCCCTTCTCCCATGGTATGAAAAATTTTGGGACCGAAAGATGAAATCTTTGTATGATTTGAAAATTTTGTAGTAACACACTTTTCAAGAAACAATTCTTGTAGGACGTTGTAGCAGATACAATTTTGTAGTACCACAATTACTTCACTTCATGTAGTTAATTGAAGTAGATGAAATGTGTAATGTTTCGGTACCTACTAAAAATGAAGCACACACTTTGTAGTCTTCAAAGTAATGAACGTGTGCGTGTTGCAGTAATCATTTTGAAATGTAGTTTTTCCCTTCGATATTGAACACAGAAGACTTGTTAGCTGGTTTTGCACAACAAAAATAATATTGCCACGAAAAAATCGAGGATTTCTCAACACTCTGGATACTTTGGATTCTTTGGAATAAACTAGAAATCGATAGGAGGTGCGAGTGTATTCTCGGAACTTCCTATTTTTTGAAACATCGCCTACACAGTGGCATGCTTCTCCAGCCAGGCCTAGCATAAAAAATATCGGCAGATGAATCCAAAAATATATAAATCTAGATAAATTATGGAAGTCTCACAGGGACGAAGCTATTTATATGGGAAACATGTACGGTCTTTTTATAGGATCGCCTAGGTCATACGATCTGCATGAGCTGGCTTAAGTGATCACTCTACACAATGCAATGTTCACCAATTCCATCGTAAGAACATCCATACGTTATCAAATAATAATACATTTGATAATGTGTGGATGTTCTTACGATTGGTGAACGTTGCATTGTGTAGAGTGATCACTTAAGCAAGCTCATATAGGTTGTAAGCCTTGGGTTGTCGAACAAAAAGACTTTCACATACGTTTATCATAATCAAAGTCTCCGCGAGACTTGTATAATTTATTTTAATCTATTGTTGTACTTCTTCAGTATTTCTATAGTTTGGTTTATCTTTATTTCGCAGACATATGCATATAGTAAGGTGATTTACCATACTGTGATCGTTTAAACGTCGCTATAGATTGACTGATCAGAGATCTTCTAACCGAGCCTTCCTGTGTCCTTTTCAGACGCTAATCTTTCGGTATTCTTTCGAAAACGTCACAATGGTACAGATCTATTCATTCCTAGTCCACTCATATCCAAAACATATTGAATTTTCGCTGCTAATGGAAGAACGAAAGCGTGAACTATAATTAATTTACCGTGCATTTACGAACGCTCCAGAACTCACTCCAGAAGCAGAAGTTTGAAATTAGATTTGCATAAATATGCACTACGGAATGTATTTTATAGCACCTATACGTTCAGTCCGAGAATATGCAAATGTGGTCGATAATGTAATAGAATGCGATTGCGAATAATGGTAGAAATAGAGATTTAGAATATTAAAACATTACGTACATATAAAATGTGTATACAAATTTACCGAAAAAAAATGTTTTATTGAAGAAAATTACGCTAATTTTTCAATACCTGTATGTATTGTAGGTGGAATGGTGCGGGGAGCGCAGCGCGCGGTGCACAGAGCGCAGATTGCAGTGCGCAATGCTTAATGCACAGTTTCATTTAATTGACTGAACTCTTATCGAGACGTCCGAATCGTTCAATCATTCATTTATTTGAATTGTTGATTTTCATTTGCCTACCAATTTTTTTTTTGATGAGGGTTGGGATTTGATTTTTTTTTTTACTATCGGAGGGAGGGGGGTAGGATTGGTCACCAAAAAGTATTTCTTACAGGGGGATAGTAGTAGTATGTGAACTGTTCACTTTTAATCGATCACTTGCCCACCAAATAAAATTCTCTATCTAGGTAGTAGGTAGTTCACTAAAGTGAACTGTAGCATTCGTTCGTTCAGTGAAGTAAACTGTTCAGAAAGAACAGTTCGTTCATGAACGACCTATCTCTACTCTGTAGTAGCAGGGAGCACGCTGGGCGAGATAGACGTGCCTTTATGCTGTCGTGCGTGAACGTGATGTTTGGAAAATTTATTGTTTCGGAGGTAAATTTATAGAACTCCATAATTACACATATGGAAATATAAACACTTGTTTTATAGTTCTACGTTTTTAATTTTTTGAGACACGTTTTGCCTTATGAGGGAATAATCAAATGAAATATTTTACATTCAACAACTTATATATATATATATTTGAAATATTGAGATGCTATTAATTAACTTTTAAAAATATATAGCATACTTTTCAATAGTTTTCATGTTAATACAAGTCGTCGAATGTAAAATATTTAGATAGATAATGCCCTCATTAGACAAAACGCATCTCAAAAAACTGTTTTTATTTCCATATTTGTCATTTTTAGTGCTTTAATACTATAATAATTGACGTATATATTCCTTTAAACATATATCAAGTATTAAATTAATTAATTTCAAATACTAAATACGACCAGTTCTGTTTTCTTTGATAGTTAGCAAGTAAAATATTTTATTCCTCCTACTATGTAACTATAAATGTATTTAATTTATTTTATATCACACTGTAATTAACTAAAATATCTATTAAAAAAATAATAAAAATGTAAAATATTAATATTGATCAAAATTTATTATAGATGTCTCGTAGAGACGAAACTATATTTTTATATGGAAAAATTGGTATGGAAAAGTCTATTTGAGCGGTAATAGGGCTTACAACCTATCATACGGCTGGCTTAAGTGATCACTTTACACAATGTAAAGTTCACCACTTCTATCCATGATAGACTACCACATCTATCATATTTTTTTTAGAAGTTGTATAATTTATTATTATATATTAACTTACACAACTTGTTTCGAATGTGAGTTGTATTTTTACTACCGTCACCTGTATTCCAAAGCTTTTTCATTTTCATAATCTAATACAGATGTCACTATTAATAATATTATTTTTTTAATTGTCTATAATGTAGAATTGACACCATTATTAAATTTGTTAACAATTAATATTTATTATTAGTTATTTTTTATTAGCACTAAGATTTATTTATATAATCACTACTTAAAATAAATAATAAATATTCTTGCACATATACTGTACCTACTGGAAGAGCACTGTCTGCTGTAATACAGTAAATTACTAGTGTAGCAGGCAGGGCGTCAAATTAATGTAGTGTTTACTTTGCTGCCAAGACCCTCAGCAACAATGAAACATGCTTATATAATTTTGTAAACATTATAAAAAGTTGTCTCCTATGAATGTGAAATAAATAAATCTGTATATCTAAATCTTTGTACATATATATTGATTGGATTTTATTTAGAGCAATATACTTTACATGTGTATATTACTATTGATCCGACTTAAAAGTCACAAAAGTCTACATGTATACTGAGTGTACAACACTAGAAATGAAGGCAGTTCACCGCTTAACCCAGGACCGTTTTATAAGCAAAAGCTCCCATAACGGTCCTGCTCATTCGCCGTACAGTACCATAAATGTTTCAATTTTAGCACCGTACAGGAAAGGTTAACCATAGTGTAACGGGTAGTGGAGGTATTTTTTTCATTTTCTCAACACCGCCTACTTACTTTGAGCCGGTCAACCTTCACGGTTAGTTAATCACAAACCCTAACTGCTTGTGACGGGGACTCAGAGTCAGGCGATCGTTTCGTAGTTATAACTATAAATACAATTTCACCAATCCATTGTTTCGAGGAAAAAACAAAATTGTCGTACCGCGATAAAGGGCTGAAATATTTTTCGGGAAACATGTTCAATTTGTCCGAACAAGGCGCAGCGAACTGGATTGAAATAAAATTAATTGAAAATTCAAATATACTCGTAAAAAAAGGGATTTTTTTTGTGAATTCTGCTCCCATTTAAACGTTGTTTAAAAACACAACAAAGAAAAACTCACAAACGATTATTTCACATTGTTTGAAAAATGATATTAAAAATACTTTACAATAAAATTGATTAAATTTGAAGAAAACAAATATGTGAGTAAAATCAAAGAAAACAGTTTCAGATCTTGAATAAGCTGATTTTCAACAAGCAATAACTTAAGATTGATACTTGATATGATAGTAAACTAATATTTAAGATGTAAAAATGAGCTTAGAGAATTTATAAATAAGAAAACCAACGACCCATAAATATACTATAAAATCGTCTTTAACATCTAAATCTTATATATATTCAAGAACACATTCATATTTGTGAAGTTGTAACTTTTCAGAACAAAGTTCTGTGAAATTTTTAAATCAAATTTGGTCAGAGCACCGGCCCCGGAAAGGAGATGACCTGGGTTCGAATCCCAGTAGTAACCTAATATTTTTTCGTGAATTAGATTTTTCTGTATGTCTTTCTAATTGATTAATTAATTCGATTTAAAAATCTAAATCTTTTACACATACTAGTCAAACACGATTCATTAAATTTTCACTAAACTAAGCGAATGTTCTGGTATTATCCTCCATATAACAGACCCGTCCAGATCTTTTTAATTTATTTCAAACGTTCAGGATGTCGGGAAAACTTCGATTATATGCGGTTTTTCTTGATTTAAGCATCTCGTGACGTTAAATTATTACAACACGGGCAAGTACAAAATACATATTTCTAATTGCTAAAATTCACTGCAAATTCTTCTATCTGACCTCGTCAGATCAATATATGTCCTTCAATTTGTCAGTATATTCTCGTAATTACCTTATTTAATTGTTCATATTCTTTGTAAAATAAATAAATTCAATGTGGAAAATAAGGAGGTATATAAATAAATAAATAACTAAAAGGGAATATAATGTATTGTCATTGAATGACAAACAGAAAAAATAGCGCACTATTCGAATCCTTTATAATATGTCACAACACTACAATGTGAAACGTCTAAAAACGATTAAAACAGCCTAGAAAGACGAGAACCTTCTCCTTAACACAATAATAATCTAGAAAGTTCGAAAATACCAACACTTAGAAATCAATACGGAACTACACCGCGGCGCAAGAGAGAGTATCGTAATTTAACAATTCGTTCGGTGGAAAATTAGCCGCGAGCCGCGAGCTGCGAGGCGATGGCCAGGATGGCCAGTCGTGAGATAATCGAAGCGATAAATAAAGCGAAACAATCGAGCGGAGTACCTAAGTGGCGAAATAAACCTGTGCGAATTCCGTGTGCGAGAATTGAATATTCTACGAGTGATAAATAAACGTTACCCAGCGATAATAACGTATTCATAGACAAAGTGATATATCGCGAAATAGTTTAGATTAAGAAATAGCGTTGAGTTTAATTCGTGTCAAGTGACTTTATTTTCCAGTGTTTTGATTTGTCCTCTCGCATCCACGACACGTGACAATAGATGAAATATGTAAAGAGTTATATTGAAGATTTTACACTTATCTGGGATGCTGTGTAATACATGATAAAATGTATTTCGCATTAAGAGATTTTCTCTGTGATGCATTCTATTATCTCTATAACACAATAAGCTTTTATCCTGCGCCTCGGAAAGACACCTGAGACCGTCTGATATAAGAAAAAGCAGGTGTCCGTAACCATTCCTTCTTCAGCAATTTTAAACTTAATTTTTCTTCTTCTTTATGCTATTGACAGAGCAGTTGTGGTCGCTGATGTAGATGACAGCACACCCGAAACTATCCGTCGCCATTTTTTCCGATCTGGAGCCTCAAGACGTCAGCAGACTCGTCCATCTAGCTGGTGATCTTCCGCGGAGACGCCTTCCATCGACTCTGCTTCATACCACCAGCCTCTCTGATGCCTTAGTAATTTTAACTATAAAGCGAAAAGCGAAAAGCGGAAGCAGCAAAAACTCTTCAACTGGCATGGTGATATTAATTTAGCTCATTCCTAAATCGTTATTACTAAGAACGCGACTGTTGAGCCTAAACTTTGTTCCAAATATTTTAACAAGGATAACCATTTAAAAAATTAAAAATCACACGGGGAAAATATATTGTTTCTTCTTCAAAAAGAGCAAAATGATTTTGTGGTGACATTATTAATATAATTAGTAAAAATATACTTTGTTTTCACCACTTGTACTTATATTGAAAATAGCAACATGTTTCTGAACCGATAGTCCCTTTGTAAGGATACAATGTAGGTATACTAACAAATAAAAAATAAAAAATCGAAATCTAGACAGTCAAAATTAAAAAATAATATATTGGAAATTAATAAATAATTAAGTAAAAACATTGAGTCAATTAAGCAGTAAATTAAATATTGCAAATAGCCAAGTCCTTTTAACAAATAGTTGGATTTTAAATACATAATTAAGTACAAATAACTAAAATATAAAAGATAATTTTTTAAGAATTTGTTTTCATGTTAGTATTTAATTATTTATTCATTTCTCAGATATTATTTCTTGTCTATACTTCAATTTTAGATTTTTAATTTGTTAATATACATTGTATCCTGACGAAGAGACCTGAAATATGTTGATATTTTCAATATACAAGTGGTGAAAACAAAGAATATTTTTATAAATTATACATTCATTAATTAAATTTAAAAAATATATTGTATTTGAATGTATGAAAAATATGATTCTAGAAAGTTACGAAAGGAACAATTTTAAAATCATACTAATTTTGAAAACGGAATTAGATCAGCTATTAGATAGAAAGTTACGGACGGACAATCGAAATTATTTTTACTGGCGATTTACATTTAACTGTCAAATAATAAGCAAATACTTTGTATTGTTTGTTCCATGTTTTTCGATTGTTCAACAAGAAAATAAATTTTTAAAAAAGAGCTTTAACATCGAATATTTCTGAATATTTTCTTTCTTGCAAGCATAATTTTTTTTCGGTGATGTGTATGGGATAGTTTTGGCTTTAACAGGGATAATGAATGCTCTGCACAAAGAAGAAGAAGTAGAAGAACAACAAAAAATATGTCTAAAATGTAAATAAGGGTTGTTTTTGAACCATCCTCGTTTCTTCATTATCAGGCTACGAACATGCAATGGGTGTCGTGTCGTGTTGGTGACGTTTAATTTCTCCGTTGATAAATTGGCAGTCGTAGCCATACTGATGAAAATTCAACACATTAGTGGATCCGCCCACCTCCAGGTGGTGACAAAGTGCAAAATGGTCAACATGTGACGGTGTTGGGTGGTCAAACAAAAGTTTGCGGAGCGCTGGCGAGCACTTCCTGCTCCACTTAGATTACAGGGGCGGTGCATAATTTCACAGGCCAGAACAACAAACTAATGGCCTGCAAACTGATAATTAATGGCTGTTGCAACTAATTATTAACTTAAAAAAGAGTGCACTAAAAAAATTGAGTCTCTCAGTAGTCGCAAATGATGTGTAGCATATTTTCTCAATAACGTTCAGTAACGACTGCTCCAAAACACGAATAACACCAGTTAAAAAAATGAAAATACCGATTTTTAGGCGCATTCTAATATATTGTAACGAGGCTTAAAATAATGATGCACTAATGTCAAGTGAAAGTTGTTTAAAATGATCATTATCGAAGATTCCAGAACGGCCTAGCGTAATCTAAGACTTTCGGGAAGCATCGAGAAACATCTTTAAAAGCCTGGAATCCACGAGAAAATTTTCCTAAATACTGGAAACATCTGGAGGGTTCGATATTGGCGTTAGCTGGATGTAAATGTTGTTTTTAGCACGCTTGACAGCGATAATAGAAGCGAAGGCAGCCACGAGCTGCGGACCAGGGTGGCCAAGCGAGCGGTAATTCGATAGCGAATAATCTTGGAAGGTTTTTACGTAGCGAAATAAAACGGAGCGAATTATACGTGCGGAAATTGGATGGAATGTTATAGTGAATAAAGTGATATAGCGATTATGATTACGAGTGATAAATTTACGAAAGAGTATTATTTAAATAATAGCGTTACGTTAAGTTCAGTTACTTACTACGTTTGATTAATTAATTAATCAGTAATTAATGAATCCGTTATTAAATTCCAGCATTTTCATTAATTCCTCCCGCAGCCACGACACGTGACAACATGTTAAAATAATTCATAAGAATTTCATGTATTCAAAAAAAATGTTTATTACTCTTCTTCTTCATAAACTTTATTTAGACTGAAGAGTCTGTTTGTGTAGGAGTTTCCTTTTGTGATGCTGAATTCCAGCTATCTCTCCACCGCTTCGGGGGTCTCCCTGGTGGGCGCGGTCTATCTGGTACGCCATGCAGAGATGTGTATGGTAATCTTGTTGTACTCATTCTCTGTAGTATTGGTACCAGTATCGTCGACGCTGTCGCCCCCATGTGACCACATCTTGAGCCTCGCAGACCTCCCGGATTGCTGTATTCCTTACGCAATCATGGAGAGTCTTTTCAGCAATAGCAATTATTAGTCCACTTTAAAAAAAGTAACCCACAAAATCCAAGTTTTTATTAAACTCCCTTTCTTTGTAAAATATAACAATAATCAAAGACGAATTAAAACATATAACATAACACTAAACTTACAGAAATTTAATATATTTCTAAAATGTCTATAATGTTTTGAGATGTCAAGATTTTGATAGATTCAATTATCATCAATATCGTACCTTATGAATTTCCAGCGTCAAATGATTTAGTCAGAATCAGATTTGAGTAATGTAGAATTCTTCAAAACTAAGCAGATCTCTAAAAGAAATAAATATTATTTGATTTTTTCCCAAAAAAAACAATTTTGCTGTCATCTGTGAACCCATTCTTTTGTAAATTTTCGAAATTCGTAGTGATGTACCTATTATACCGACGGAGTAATTCAAATTTAGAAAATATTCCGCGACGTTGCTAATCAAACTTTTCTAATGATTCCAATTTGAAAAAACCAATAAAATTTCTATAAATCCGAAATTAATCTATAATTATTAATTTTTTTTAACGAAAATTTGAAAGATCTTCTCATTTCAGCTCGATTGGATCACGGGAAAAGGGTCAAAAATCGTTCCAAAGTTTTTGTTGATGGCAAGCAAGCAGACGCCACGAGTTAATATAAAGGGAGTAAAAATATAGAGGTATCTTACCAGCTGCAAAAATCTATGTGTACTAACAAGTTCATGAGAAAAGACTACAAATGTCTCTAGCGCAATCCACTCAAAGAAACGAAAGATTCTCACATTTGAACAATACAACATACAGAACAACATACAGAACTTTCAAAATTTTATAGTATGTGGAAGTCCTTATGATGGAACTGGTGAACGTTGCATTGTGTAGAGTGATCACTTAAGCGAACTTATAAAAGTTGTAAATCCTTGGCCATCATACGGAAAGACTTTCACGCACATTTCTCACATTCATTGCTTCGTCTTTGTGAACGAAACTTCTATAATTTATCTTAATTTTCTTTAGGCAGTTTGGTCTAGTCGGTAAAGAAGTATGCGGCTCGAGCAAGCAATTTGGACGAGTCGGTAAAGAGGTCTGCGGCTAGAGCAAGCAGTTTGGAAGAGTCGCTAAAGAAATCTGCGGCTTTCCATGATCCGAGGATAAAGATGTTACATATCATTATTTAATACTAGCAGAGAAAGCCTTAAAATCGTGTGAAAAACCCAAAAAAGTGTTTTCGAACCAAAAAGATAGGTAGGTAGGTGCTTTTAAACATATATGTGATTATATATCGCATAAAACAACTTTATATTTCAAAATTATATGACAAATGAACAGCCGATTTTATTTATAATTTTCCTTAACAATATTATTAACTAGCTTCATTTATGTAGGATAAAATTCTTTTAAACCAATTTTTTATGAGAATCAATAAAATACATGTCAAATTCCCTGAAATAATGAATATATTATGTTTTAAAGACATACTTTGAAAAAGTGTAAGCATACTGTCATGCAAATATACTGCAGGGATATATTAATTAAAATTATCTGTTGTGTCAAAACGTTACAACGAATAACTCATTAGGAAGTAATGTGAAAACAAATATACAAGTTGAGTATTTGCAAAAAATTAAATTAGTTTTTCATTTTGTTTTTGTTCATGTCTATACATATTTTCAATTTTAATTTGTAGTACACATTGTATCCTGATGAAGGGATCATTGGCCCCTAAACATGATGATTATTCAATGAATAGTAGTTTTATACAAAATATTATCTACCTAATGACGTGTGAAGAAAGTCATTAATAAAACGATTCATTCGCGCATCGTGTATTGGAAGAGAAGATAATTAAAATAAAATATACAAACCGGGTTGTTTTTCCGGTGGGAAAATTCGTTTTCAATCCCTGCTAAAAGACCATGAATGCCAAAGCAGCCGCTGCCAGATGTGCCATGCTAATTGGCTGTATATCAGACGAGCTGTCTGGGCACGGCATTTAACACCCCCCTTCCTATATTGGACTTTCCGCCTCAACTCATCAGCAAATGGACGAACGGTGTAGGGGATCTACAGCGCCATGACGAATCTGCTTTCCCGACCATTGATAAATGACATAACTTTACCCGCTTTACTGTAATTCAGATTCTAGTATATATACAGTTCATTTTTCGTCATATATAATATTTCACCAATATTTGAAGCTTTCAAGAAGGAAAAAATCCTTAAGGCTAGACATTCAATTCACTGCAAATGCATATTTCGGCGTTTTTTTTATACGAAAATGTGGGTTTTTATTATTTAATTATATTAGAATGTATATTTTAGACTGCAATTTTTTAGGGCAATAACTTAGATAGAACTTTTGTTCTTATATAAAAGTAATAAACTGAATATTATTTACAGTAATTAAGAAAATATAAACATTAATCAACAGGCCGCGGACAAAAGAAGTGTCCTAGGCGGTGCAAAGTTTTAATGAATATTTATATGTACGCATAATATGTTTTTTTATACGTATAAATTATACTTCATTATCTAGAATCTGTACTAAAGAATTGAAGAAATATTTAATATTTATAAAGTTATAATATTTTAATTTTGCTAGAAATTTTTACGTTTTTTTTATTTTAAAACGCTTTTTACTTATATAAAGAGATGATATTAAACAGTATATTCTATTTATTCCTGTATTTTAAGGCTGGACCTTAATTATTATTTAAAAATATAAATTCCAAAGTATGAAATGTGCCAATAAATGACGTAATTATAAAACAGAATGCCGTTGGCAGCGGCGTCATTTATCGGCCGGTTCGCTCCGTATTAAATTTATTTAAGTATCCTCTCCTGTTCTGATCCTATCGCTATATCCATGCACGAAAAAGACGAACAGAACGCAAAATTATTTGGACTAGCTGTGCCCGCGCGGCTTCGCACGCGTAGATTTTTAGTACACTGTTTGGATCGTCATAGAACTTTCGCGAACCTTCTAGAACATTCTCCTTCCAGAACTTTAAAGGAATTTATCGAATATACAGGAACTTTCTAGACACACCAACACACTCCGCCACTCAGTTTAGAATCTTATAGAACTTTCGGGAATTTTCTAGAACCTTCTCCTTCCAGAAATTTCTAGAGCAGGTTTTTCCGGAACCTTCTAGACTCACCGACGCGCCTATTTTGAAGCATTCTGAAGCATTTGCGGCCTTCCCATAACAAAACAATGTGATAGAAAGCACATTTTCGTCACCCATTCCCACCCACGCCCAGCCACCCCCACCAAATTCGCATATTTTCGATGTGTCACCGAGGGCTATCCACCACCATAACCACCGGTGGGTGGTTGTGGCTGGTTGTGGAACCTTTTTCGGTTAGGTAAACACGGTTGTTCTATATATATATATATATAGATATATATATATATATATATACTTCGCTGAACCTTCTAGCACATTCTCCTTTCCAGAACTTTAAAGAATTTATCGAGATACAGGAACTTTCTAGACCCACCAACACATCCGCCACTCAGTTTTCAGAATCTTTAGAACGTTCGGGAATTTTCTAGAACCTCTCCTCAGAAATTTCTAGAGCAGTTTTTCCAGGCACCTCTAGACCCCCGACGCGCCTATTTTGAAGCATTCTGAAGATTTGCGGCCTTCCCATAACAAACATGTGATAGAAAGCACATTTTCGGCACCCATTCCCCCAAATCCCACCCAACGCCAGCCACCCCCCACCAACTTCGCATATTTCGATGTGTCAGACCGAGGGCTATCCCCACCATAACCACCGGTGGCGTGGTTGTGCCTGGTTTTGGAGAAAACGTGGCGGGTAGGAAACACGGGTTTCTATATGATATATATATATATATTATATATATATATATATATATATACATTATATATATATATATATATATATATATATATTGATTACCGCCGCGCGATAAGACCCGCGCAAAATGTTGCACAATGCATAACCAATAACAGTTTCACCGCCTTTGAAAAACGCATACGCATTTCGCACGCTAAACAATACAGTTTTACCGCAATATTTAGTGATATTATAAGTGGAAGCCATCGCCAGCGAACTTACCGCAAAGCGTTTATACGTATTGATTAAACAGATAAAGAAACAATGTTACCTTCATCAGGTTGAGTACTAACTAAAGTTGACAAATAATATATATTATCCAATGAGAAGGTTATGGAGAAGGCAAAGGGGGTGGGGGATCGGAGGTTAAGGATCAAAATGAAAGAGATAATAGAGAACACATAGGGATGAGAGAGATGAAAGATTTATCTAGGAATTCTTAAAAATATTACATAAGGATATAAAGATTCGCAGAGTAATATAGAAATAAAAAAAGTGTTAATCGTAAGTCAAATATTATTAATAATCAAACAAAATTGTGTACAATCTCCCTTTTGAACATCTTTCCACTTAACCAACTTGTTCCTTCTAAGAATTTTTAGGTAAACCTTTCATTTCTCTCATCCTTACGTGTTTTCTATTATCTATTTCATTTTGCTCTTTAATTTTCGACCCCCCATGCCCTTTACCTACTCTGTATACTCATTGGGTAATATATATTACTTGTCAACTTAAGTTAAGACTCAACCTGAAGAAGGGAACATTGTTTCCGAAACATGTAGTTGTAAAAAACAAATAAAAAAGTGGTGTAAAGAAAGTAATAATAATGAAATGTCACCACAAAGTGAAAGCCTGCCTTTAAAAGATGTATTCTACAATGTATTATAAACCATTATTCTACAATGTATTATGTATTCTACAATGTATTATATATATGTAAACCTAAAATATTTTATGGATCTTAGGGGGTACCAATGCCAGCAAAACTTAATTAAGATACCTTCCCAAAATCTACACTGCGACATACATATCTAGATACCTAGATACATTCAACACCGAAGGGAACCCGAATGTTGAAGGCGGACCCTATTTAGATACGCACCTAATTCTGCATATTCCAACTGACGTGGGGTTAGGGTGATACACAGACATCATAGTGCGTGCAAGCCTAGATATTAACCGTATTCTTGGATATGGTTGAAAGTCGATTAAAAAGGATTGTTTGCCATGTACACATCTCGCGTCGTAATATCTTGAAGCGAATAAAATAATTATAAGGTCATAGAGTACAAAGATCCGATGTCAAGACAAATAATAGGATAAAATTAATATGCCGCCCACCCAGTCAAGCTCCATACTTGTGTTACAGCAAGCCAATAAGCTGCTACTTCAAAGCGCTCGAAATCAAACTCTGTAAGCTAATATTAGCGTACCGTTAAATTGGCTTTAGTTTAGTAATTTCGCTCAAATCTTCCTATTGCTATTCCAACCAAAAAATTAATAATAGATTATTAATATTATTAAGAGTGTCAGTAAATTAATCGCATATTTAAAAAATACGTGTTTATTTAACACTAACTATTTTTCAAAATACGTACATTTTTATAATCTTTTATCCCGAATTTATTATTTATTTATATATATTGTAACAAAATGGCAAAAGAGATTACGTACAGAATTCCCCATAATATGTCACTGACGACAATAACACGGAAGTCTCTAGCACCTTCTACCACACTCTAGTATTATCTACAACCTTCGGGAGACGCCTGGGACAACTTTCTCCTAAACATTAGGAAGGAATAGAAAAATCTAGGAGGTTCGAAAGAACAGCGTATCGCGAATTTAAAGCGGGACCAGTAGAGTTCGCAAGAGAGTTGTTTTGACATTTTGATCGGTGTGAAGTACGCGCGACGGCCGGGGTACCCCTTCGATGCGACTAATATCGATTAAAATAATCCAACGAGTTCTTATCGTAAGAGTTCTTAAATAAATAAATGCGATAAATATTATGTGCGAGAATATTATATTATAGGATGGAATGTATTAGCGAAGGTTAAATAAAGTATTCTCAGCGATAATAAAATGTTCATATATGAGTGATGGCTTACGAAATACTTTGATTTAAATAAGAGTGAATAAATTTAATTCATGTTAAGAGACTGTCCATTTAATAATTAATTAATCACTAATCAATACTTAATTTCCAGTGTTTCCATTCGTCTCCCAAAGCCGCGACACGTGAAAATGTGTTACAAAGTGTTAAATTTCGTTAATGTGGGGTATAAAAGCAAAGGTAGCAATATCCAAAATAAATTTAATGCAGTCATCCAAAATTACTAATTTATAATGTACTGAATTCGAGATTTTATAGCAAACATAGGCTATAAATTTATAGATTTGAAAGGGATAGATACATAAAATCTAGAATTCAATACATTTTTATTAAGTAATCCTCGATGCTGCATTTAAAACATTTTTTACTTTTTTGTATATTGCTGCTTTTGTTTTATACCCTACAAGTAGTATATGTATGCAATAAATTTTAGTTATACAAATGAATGTATACATTATCGAAATTTACACTTTGTAACATATACGAGTACATTTTGAAATATAAAATTTGAAAGGAGGTTATGATATTTAATATTTAGAGAAGTATTTAGAGAATAAAAAATATTTAGAGAAGTAGGAACTTGGTATCATAAAATAATATTTGTAGATAGGTACAGAATATTTTAAAAATAAAAATGTATAGGTAAGGAGAAGTAGATAGATAACGGAATTTTTTTTATAAAATAAAGTGCGTAAGATGGTACTGATTTTGTAAAAATGAAGGTAAGTAAATAGGTAGACAGATAATGGAAGATTTTTTATAAAATAAATTATTTAGATAAATGTTTTTTTAATACTTTTTTTCGGAAAAGTAATATGTAATTATTTTTATATTTATCGCACAAATGTTACAATAATTTATTTATTTATATTAAATGCGTTTTAAAAGTGTTCAAATAATATGTTTTAAACACAAAAATATTGACAATTGGATTTATACAGCCAGCGAAATTCAATCCGTATATTTAACCAAAGTTCGTGAGATATAATAGTTACGTCTGAACGCTAAAAGAGATTCCAATTTCAATAAAAAAGAATTGATTGAAATTCTCTAAAGAAAAAAATATTTACGATACCTATTTTCTTATTATTGTAATCCAATTAATGATTACGTTTATCTAAAGTCAATCCCTGAGAGGTGAAATTCAAATTTTGAGTTACGTATTTGTGGATAATCCTACATTTTATGTTTCCAAGCATTACTTTACCTTTATGTACATAGCTAATCAGTCGGCTGTTAATTCGAATGAATATTTAACGACACGGCACACGCCATCTATCGATTTCAGAATTAAATATGATAAGCTCAGAATAATAAGGTGACAACAACTCTCAATTGTGGCACAAAATAAACAGTCTCTCTAGAGTAAAGTAAAGGATTAATAATTTATGTATTAACTGTTATTGAGAAATAATTATATTATGTACAGTAATATTGCTATCGAATAACAATGTATCAAGAATCAAAATATTTTGCATCGACAATACTAGTTTACGACGTAATTATAGGTTTTAAGTGTGTATTTTATACAGGCTGTGTCGTAAAGCTTTGGGGGAGTTTTCTTCATTCAATTTTGAACAGAAAATATAGTATATTCAAGAAAACATTCTTATTGTGAATTGTTATTTTTTTTAGAACAAAGTTCTATGAAATTAAAAACGAAATTAATTAATCAATCAGAAAGACATACAAAAAAATCAATCCACGAAAAATATTTGGCTGCTACCGGGATTCGAACCACTGATCTCCTCCTATCCGGGGCAGGCGCGTTATCCAATTACGTATAGCGGCCTCTTATATTTCCGTGAATATATCGACCTTATCTGTAAGTCTCATTTTTTTATTAATTGATTAACATATATTATCCATTTTTAGAGAAATCCACTATTTCTGATACGGTAGGCACAAATTACTTAATCAATGAAGGGGACCCACCACATACCCTGAGCCGTTCTATGCGCAAAAGCGTCCATATCGGCCCAGCACTTTCGCCGCCTGGTTGGCATTATTTTATGCTAAAGCGACCTCCTCGCTCGGCCTTCATCAATACAACACGCAGAGATGAAAACCGAGCGAGTCGGTCGCACAAAACCTTCATTGTCCCGCGCATATTAATCTTTATTTCAAAAATAACAATACAATATAATGCCAATAATAAAATTTAAATAAAATACATCACCCAAATAAGGCGCAGGACGTAAAAAACACAACCCCTCCGTGGAGGGAAAAAGACATAAAGAAAAAATAATAAAAACATAAAAGATTCGTGACCAAAGAAATCATCACCGACGGTTCAAACACTGGTTCAGGAAAAACTACGGAGCAGGGCCCCGTAGGATCTCCCAGCGGGACACCCAAGTTCCAACAAAGTCTTTAAGATGTCTAAAGTTAGACTCATTTCTCACCAGGTCGACATTTGTGGGATGCCGACCTGTCTCAAGCGGCCCGTTTATACCTTCAATCAAGTCCTCTCTAGCATCCCTCAACAGAGCACAATCCCAGAGGATATGTTCCGGGGTCTGGGCCACACGAGCGCAGGCGCACCAAGGGTGAGTGGAGAGTCCAAGATCATGTAATTTGGACCTGAACTCACCATGGCCCGACAGTATTTGTGCTGTGTAGTGATCCAGAGCCGGAAAATACCCTCCGGACCCCTTTCTCTCTTTCACCATCACCCTCGGGAAGAAAGAATGGGTCCATCTCCCAGTGGTGGCGGCGTCCCATCTTTCTTGCCAGACTTCTAACGTAATTAATCTAATTCGTCTGCCCAACTCCCCAGTCCGCTCGTTTTCCAGGGGCCTGAGAGTCCTACCAAAGTAGTCAACTTCCAGGCCCCGCCTCAGATTACGGCGAGCGCTGGTCTCTAAGACCTCCAGATCAGCAGGGAGCACCCCCGCTAATACTGGGAGGGCCTGCCCAGACACAGTCCGATAAGCTCCCGTCAGCGCCAACAGGGGCACTCTCTGACCACTGTTGAGTGCTGCAGCGACCACCCTAGTTCGGAGTCTATGCGACCAGACCTGAGCAGCATACGTGACCTGGGCCACGTATGTAGCCTTATAGACTAGTCGCATAGCAGGCGAACGGATGCCCCACTCTGCAACGCTCATCCTCTTCATGGAGGTGAAGAAGACCCCCGCTCGTTCGGAGATAGTCTTGACATGAGTCAGGAAGGAGCCCGACATATCAAAGGTCACTCCCAGATACTTAACATTTCTTTCAAATTTGATATTTGTGCTTCCCATTTTCACGATCGGATTTCTAACCTGACTCAAGCCACCCTTCATCTTCAAAGCAACCGTTTTCGAAGGCGCCAGAGTAAGCTTGTTTCTTTTGCACCAATCAGTAATCATCTCAATCGACCTACTGCTCTTGTCTTCTAATTCTCTGCGAGTCTGTCCAGAAACGAGCAGTAAAGCATCATCCGCGTAGGCAATAATTATACAACCATCTGGCAACGGCAACAGCAGCAGGTCATCAAACAGGATGTTCCACAGGGTTGGTCCGAGGACCGAGCCCTGTGGACAACCCATGTCCAAGGGCCTAGTGCGAGACACACCACCATAATTAAGGGTCACGGTGCGATCACCGAGGTAGCTTTTGACAATATCAAAAAGATACCCCGGACACTGCCGGACCTTCAGCTTGGTGAGTATCATCTCCCACCAGGCGTTATCAAAAGCACCCGATATGTCCAAGAAAATCCCAATAACATACTTCTTACTATTATTCTTCACCCACTCTTGCGTGAACATCATGGCATGCTCTGTGGATCTACCCCTAACGAACCCAAACTGACGGTCACAGGCCGGCGAGAGATTTTTCTCAAGCCTATTGCGTACCACCGTTTCAAGTACCTTCCCAAAAACGGGAAGGAGCGTGATCGGGCGATACGCACCTGGATCAGACCGCGGTTTGGAATTCCCCTTGGGTATGATTGAGAGCACCCCACTCTTCCATACTGTGGGAAAAAACCCCACACTAAGACATGTATTAATCACAAATAAAACTTCATTTCTGGCACACCTCCATACGTTCTTCGCAATTACGCCCGTTATCTTGTCCACACCGGGGGCCTTCTTAGGACCAAGGTTCCTGAAAATGGCACCCAGCTTAGCCTCCGTTACCGGGGGAGGTTCCCGTGTCTCCAGCAGCATGGAACTAGTTGGGAGACGGGCCAGGGCACGGATAAGCCGATGGTGGTCCCCCTCCCCCTCAGTCCGCTCCAGAGGCACGAGCCTCTCCAGTAGCCCATCCAGAGTAGAGATCAGGTCTTCCGTCGTCCTCCCCCCGAGGGATATTCCGGATTAGAGGGAGACGGGGTTAACGCCACCCCTCCGAACAAGCCCCGTAATCCTCCAAGGATCAGCATTCCCTACCTCGGTCACCCATTGTTGCCAGTGGGCTCGTTTGGCACTGCGGATCGCCACCGTGTAAGCCGATCTGGCCGCACGGAGATTCTCCCTGAGGATCTGTTGCTCCGTAGGAGATACAAGATTCTTTCGGGCAACTCCACAGTTTCTATATGCTCGACGGTAAGCTGCACGCAGCGCCCGTAGATCATTAGACCACCAGCGGGCAGAAAAATTTCCGCTCGGACGGGTTCGACCAATAGCGAGGTCTGCCGATCTAACTACTGCCTCGTTTAGGAGCTCACCAACTAGGGTTGGGTCCCTTGCACTCCTTTCGTATATTCCTCTCAGTTCCTCATTCATAGTCAAATCAAAAGCATCCCAATCCACGTCCCTGGACTTGAACATCCACTCGTCTCTTGCAATCCTAGCCGGGGCTCGCGAGAGACGAAAAGTGATCAGACGGTGGTCACAGTTGATGACACCATCTAACACTCTCCAGTCCCTCACGAGTCCCAGCATATTATCTGAACACAGCGAGAGATCAATGAAACTCTCACCACCGGCATACCCCGCAAAAGTTGGCAGCGAACCGGCCTCGTTGAGGATGTTCAGTCCGTAACCGGCAATGAACTCCTCGACGGCGATCCTACGATCGTAGCCGGTATGCTGCCCAAAGTGATCATGCCAGAGGGGAGAACGAGCGTTGAAGTCTCCACAGATCATTACATGTTTCCCTTTCAAGCTGTCCAGGGTACGGGAGAGTCCCAGGATGTGGGGGCCCACGGGGTCACCATACTTGAAGTATACCGAGATAAAGTAAATCTCGATTCCCCCAAGCACGACGGAGACGCACACTCGAAATCTATCGGAGAGGTGTGCCAGGTACAGAGGCTTCATGCGACTACTATCAACCAGAATCCCCGCACCAGGCGAAACACCCTCCTCGACCATAACGAGGGGCGCCTCGATCCCGGGAGACCTGCTCCGCCAGGTATACTGCTCCTGAATCAGTGTCAGAGATAAGTTAAATTGACTAGTCACCCGCTGCAACTCTAAGGATGCAGCGCGCGAACGGCCAACGTTAACTTGGCCGACTATGATCTCATTAGCCAGAGTTGGTCAATTTCACACATAGGTCCACAGCGGCCTGAAATGCGGGGCAGGCCGCATCACCAGTTCTATGGTCTGCCGGTTTTTTAAACCGGGTGCAGGTAGCACACCGGGGTTCAGCATCTTTCTTATTACATTCCTCTTCTTTGTGGCCCTGGTTAGCGCAATGTCGGCACGTCTCTTCTTTTTGTTTACATGACCGCGTTATGTGGCCATACATTTGGCATTTAAAGCATCTCGTAGCGCCCACAAAATCGCGGACGCGACAAGATTGCCAGCCTTCCCTAAGGTATATCCTGCCATCGTCAATTATGATTTTTCTAATAGCCATACACACAGTTTACAGTGTCGCCATCACGGCGGCCGAACATACTGACTCTCTTGGTAGATTTCTTAAACTCTTCTACTGACATGTTTATCTTTCCCTCAATGTTAATTGCATAAAACTCTTGCAAAAGAGTATTTTCATCTAGTGACCTAGGTACGTCATATATGGCAACTTTGGGGAGTCTGCCTTTAGGCTCTATCATCAAGAGACCTTTAGACTCAAGCCTTGGTTTGGCTGCCTTAATGGAATCCAGACCAGTATCAGAGGACGTCTCAAGTAAAACCCCTGCGCCGCGTACGCGCCTCAATCTAACCGGACGGAAACCGTCATCTGTAGGTTTCAACGTGCTCATTACTAAAGTCTTAGTAGCATCGGCCGAGGTGCCCTCGGCCTCTTTGGGGTAAATTATGACGGTGGCAGGAGCGGGCCCAACCTCCCTCATTTCACCTCGGATTTTTATTGCGGCTGCTACGCCAGCATAGGAAGATTTTGGTGGCGTCGAAGGAGCACCCTGCAGGATTCCTTTTGCTAGCTCTTTCACTTCGTCCCTCAAAACTGTAACTTCGTTCTTGAAATCGGAATATACCTCGTCTGGGGTTCCTTTGGTTACTTCATCCAAATTTACTTTAAGCTCAGCAAAGGAGTTGTTCATGCTGGTCCTGAACTCCATAAAGTCATTGTGACTTTTCACAAAGAAAGCTGACCTGTGTTCTTCCAGAGCTCCTCTAAGACGCGCGTTTTCTGCGTTCATTTCTGCGACAAGTGTCAGTAGGTTGGCGGGGGTAGCCGACAATCTCGATTTATGCATAACTGTGATGCGACCTTTATCTTCCGCTAGTACAGTCTGGATTTCATTAGCGATACCGCGGGCCCTCTCCAAAAAATCGATCTCCCGGTCTTTATCGGGGGACCCAGAAATGGGTAACATGGGTAAGATTCAGAGTATTTTTCTCTCTCTCGTTATCGTACACTTGAATGTAGAGTAGGCGCCACTTTCTATTTTACCGTTTTTTTATTCGTCGTTTAAGATTTACTATCGGACCGGAAGTGGGTTAAGTACCAAGCGATGCGTAGTTCGGAATTCGCGATAAATAGGATACGAGGTGGCCGAGGCGACGATGTAGGCATTATTTGGTTTTTTTTTAAATATTCATAATTCTCCTTGTTCAAAACCGGTCTCAGTGCGAGGCGCGTTAGTGCGGCGTGTGTTTCCTTGTATGTGTTGTGGCGCCGACATGGACCCGCCGGAGTGAAGTGAGAAAAAGAGCGAGGAGGGCTGCATAGGAAAACGCACACATACACACACGCACGCACGCAAGTAATAACCGGAAGGGAGATGAGTGACACCGGAAGCCAGAAGGCTGGAGATTTTTTTTTCGTTTTCCCTGTTCCCCAATATAGTTTGATAACCCCTAGGTCAGGAGTCAGTCCGAGATATTTTTTTTTTGTTTTGTCGCCTTGGCTCTTCGCGCGGAACGATAGGTTAGGTCGCTGGGCTAATGCTGAAGAGGGAGTGCTAGCGACCACCAAACGCACATCAGGTGGCCTAATAATAACCGGTTCGCGTCAACTCGGGGGGGTGCGTGTTGATGTACCGGAATATGACGCGAACCAGGTTATTAATTTTGTCCTAGGGCAATACCGAAATCAAAGCGCCCCATGTTTCGAAGATCACGCGCCATGTGGTCACAGCCAGGGCAGCCCCGGCATGTTCGATCTTTTGTTCGAGGACGAAATATGTGACCTATTGTTCAAAAAAATAACATTGCGACGGACGATCGCCTTAGGATAGCCCGCCATAAAACATACGAAACAATGACTTAGAAAGTTAGGGTTGCCGAGGGCGTTGGGCATCGCCGAAGACATTAAGAGTGCACGGCCTTTTGTTAGGATGGACAATACGTTCGCAACCTTTTGTTCTTAAGTAACATCTTGGAAGGGTAAAGAACGGTAAACCTTTTCTTGCAGCGGGACGTATATCTCTAACCCCGATTAAACAATAGAAAGAACATCTTGGCCAAATGCGAACACATGGGACAACGGTTTAGAAAGCTGCGTTTTGTTAGAGAAGTCGCCATTGTTTTGGGAAAGACATTTTTTTAGAAAAACAAGATAATAATTCCGAAAGTCGTCGCAGTAAACTTACTATTGTCCTCGACAGACAATAGAGATGTTTTAGAAAGCGCTGACACATGGCGACACTATCCGCGAGATGTAGGATCGTATAAATTATATTATTAATATAAGGGCGCGAAGATCCCGCAACGCACGACCAGGCGGTCATTATCAATAAAGATAACATGGGTCAATCAATTAAGAAGGTAGAGGCCGAATTAGAAATTGAGGCAAAGTGGTGAATCATAATATCAATGTAATATGTACCTAATTAATGAGCAACTGATATGTTTAATTTAAGTAAGGTTTAGATAACCCAGGCCACCTCTGCAGGTGGATGTTACTCGTTTTATATGTAGTTTTCTCATTTATTCTGTATTCTATTGTTAAGTACCGAAATGAACGGGACATTGCAATTTGAAATAATAACGAGATCATCCCGAATTAATCTAACTTGTAGCAAATAATAAAAGATGTATTGATCGTAACAAAAGGAAAAAAAACTTGATTGTATTATTGCCGACGATGTTTGATATTGATGTAATATATAATATATAACGTAATAGAATATTATCTCGTGAAAAGATGTAACACGGTTGACGAGATATAAGATTCCGACTTTTTAGTCTTTTGAAATCTGTCTGCAGAATGAATTTTAGCACACGGGGTTGAAACAAAATAGTTTAATTAATTGCAAATAAGTAAATGCCGTGTTGGAATAAACATTAATATTACTTTAGATCGAGGCTTCCATGTCTTATGTTTTCATGTATTACATACACCTAGTTGAATAATGTTAATTTGTGAGTTTTAATTATTTTTAAGAATAATGTTAATTTGTCATTAGTTATTCGAGCTCCCAGTATTGTGTTTTTTTTTATACAAATTTGTAGGT
>JADDOH010023439.1:0-17558 GCA_016648135.1 Agrypnia vestita
TTATCAAAAGCACCCGATCTGTCCAAGAAAATCCCAATAACATACTTCTTACTATTATTCTTCACCCACTCTTGCGTGAACATCATGGCATGCTCTGTGGATCTACCCCTAACGAACCCAAACTGACGGTCACAGGCCGGCGAGAGATTTCTCTCAAGCCTATTGCGTACCACCGTTTCAAGTACCTTCCCAAAAACGGGAAGGAGCGTGATCGGGCGATACGCACCTGGATCAGACCGCGGTTTGGAATTCCCCTTGGGTATGATTGAGAGCACCCCTCTCTTCCATACTGTGGGAAAAAACCCCACACTAAGGCATGTATTAATCACAAATAAAACTTCATTTCTGGCACACCTCCATACGTTCTTCGCAATTACGCCCGTTATCTTGTCCACACCGGGGGCCTTCTTAGGACCAAGGTTCCTGAAAATGGCACCCAGCTCAGCCTCCGTTACCGGGGGAGGTTCCCGTGTCTCCAGCAGCATGGACCTAGTTGGGAGACGGGCCAGGGCACGGATAAGCCGATGGTGGTCCCCCTCCCCCTCAGTCCGCTCCAGAGGCACGAGCCTCTCCAGTAGCCCATCCAGAGTAGAGATCAGGTCTTCCGTCGTCCTCCCCCCGAGGGATATTCCGGATAAGAGGGAGACGGGGTTAACGCCACCCCTCCGAACAAGCCCCGTAATCCTCCAAGGATCAGCATTCCCTACCTCGGTCACCACCCAGTGGGCTCGTTTGGCACTGCGGATCGCCACCGTGTAAGCCGATCTGGCCGCACGGAGATTCTCCCTGAGGATCTGTTGCTCCGTAGGAGATACAAGATTCTGTCGGGCAACTCCACAGTTTCTATATGCTCGACGGTAAGCTGCACGCAGCGCCCGTAGATCATTAGACCACCAGCGGGCAGAAAAGTTTCCGCTCGGACGGGTTCGACCAATAGCGAGGTCTGCCGATCTAACTACTGCCTCGTTTAGGAGCTCACCAACTAGGGTTGGGTCCCTTGCACTCCTTTCGTATATTCCTCTCAGTTCCTCATTCATAGTCAAATCAAAAGCATCCCAGTCCACGTCCCTGGACTTGAACATCCACTCGTCTCTTGCAATCCTAGCCGGGGCTCGCGAGAGACGAAAAGTGATCAGACGGTGGTCACAGTTGATGACACCATCTAACACTCTCCAGTCCCTCACGAGTCCCAGCATATTATCTGAACACAGCGAGAGATCAATGAAACTCTCACCACCGGCATACCCCGCAAAAGTTGGCAGCGAACCGGCCTCGTTGAGGATGTTCAGTCCGTAACCGGCAATGAACTCCTCGACGGCGATCCTACGATCGTAGCCGGTATGCTGCCCAGAGTGATCATGCCAGAGGGGAGAACGAGCGTTGAAGTCTCCACAGATCATTACATGTTTCCCTTTCAAGCTGCCCAGGGTACGGGAGAGTCCCAGGATGTGGGGGCCCACGGGGTCACCATACTTGAAGTATACCGAGATAAAGTAAATCTCGATTCCCCCAAGCACGACGGAGACGCACACTCGAAATCTATCGGAGAGGTGTGCCAGGTACAGAGGCTTCATGCGACTACTGTCAACCAGAATCCCCGCACCAGGCGAAACACCCTCCTCGACCATAACGAGGGGCGCCTCGATCCCGGGAGACCTGCTCCGCCAGGTATACTGCTCCTGAATCAGTGTCAGAGATAAGTTAAATTGACTAGTCACCCGCTGCAACTCTAAGGATGCAGCGCGCGAACGGCCAACGTTAACTTGGCCGACTATGATCTCATTAGCCATAGTTGGTCAATTTCACACATAGGTCCACAGCGGCCTGAAATGCGGGGCAGGCCGCATCACCAGTTTTATGGTCTGCCGGTTTTTTAAACCGGGTGTAGGTAGCACACCGGGGTTCAGCATCTTTCTTATTACATTCCTCTTCTTTGTGGCCCTGGTTAGCGCAATGTCGGCACGTCTCTTCTTTTTGTTTACATGACCGCGTTATGTGGCCATACATTTGACATTTAAAGCATCTCGTAGCGCCCACAAAATCGCGGACGCGACAAGATTGCCAGCCTTCCCTAAGGTATATCCTGCCATCGTCAATTATGATTTTTCTAATAGAGGGAAGTACGGCATACACACAGTTTACAGTGTCGCCATCACGGCGGCCGAACATACTGACTCTCTTGGTAGATTTCTTAAACTCTTCTACTGACACGTTTACCTTTCCCTCAATGTTAATTGCATAAAACTCTTGCAAAAGAGTATTTTCATCTAGTGACCTAGGTACGTCATATATGGCAACTTTGGGGAGTCTGCCTTTAGGCTCTATCATCAAGAGACCTTTAGACTCAAGCCTTGGTTTGGCTGCCTTAATGGAATCCAGATCAGTATCAGAGGACGTCTCAAGTAAAACCCCTGCGCCGCGTACGCGCCTCAATCTAACCGGACGGAAACCGTCATCTGTAGGTTTCAACGTGCTCATTACTAAAGTCTTAGTAGCATCGGCCGAGGTGCCCTCGGCCTCTTTGGGGTAAATTATGACGGTGGCAGGAGCGGGCCCAACCTCCCTCATTTCACCTCGGATTTTTATTGCGGCTGCTACGCCAGCATAGGAAGATTTTGGTGGCGTCGAAGGAGCACCCTGCAGGATTCCTTTTGCTAGCTCTTTCACTTCTTCCCTCAAAACTGTAACTTCGTTCTTGAAATCGGAATATACCTCGTCTGGGGTTCCTTTGGTTACTTCATCCAAATTTACTTTAAGCTCAGCAAAGGAGTTGTTCATGCTGGTCCTGTACTCCATAAAGTCATTATAACTTTTCACAAAGAAAGCTGACCTGTGCTCTTCCAGAGCTCCTCTAAGACGCGCGTTTTCTGCGTTCATTTCTGCGACAAGTGTCAGTAGGTTGGCGGGGGTAGCCGACAATCTCGATTTATGCATAACTGTGATGCGACCTTTATCTTCCGCTAGTACAGTCTGGATTTCATTAGCGATACCGCGGGCCCTCTCCAAAAAATCGATCTCCCGGTCTTTATCGGGGGACCCAGAAATGGGTAACATGGGTAAGATTCAGAGTATTTTTCTCTCTCTCGTTATCGTACACTTGAATGTAGAGTAGGCGCCACTTTCTATTTTACCGTTTTTTTATTCGTCGTTTAAGATTTACTATCGGACCGGAAGTGGGTTAAGTACCAAGCGATGCGTAGTTCGGAATTCGCGATAAATAGGATACGAGGTGGCCGAGGCGACGATGTAGGCATTATTTGGTTTTTTTTTAAATATTCATAATTCTCCTTGTTCAAAACCGGTCTCAGTGCGAGGCGCGTTAGTGCGGCGTGTGTTTCCTTGTATGTGTTGTGGCGCCGACATGGACCCGCCGGAGTGAAGTGAGAAAAAGAGCGAGGAGGGCTGCATAGGAAAACGCACACATACACACACGCACGCACGCAAGTAATAACCGGAAGGGAGATGAGTGACACCGGAAGCCAGAAGGCTGGAGATTTTTTTTTCGTTTTCCCTGTTCCCCAATATAGTTTGATAACCCCTAGGTCAGGAGTCAGTCCGAGATATTTTTTTTTTGTTTTGTCGCCTTGGCTCTTCGCGCGGAACGATAGGTTAGGTCGCTGGGCTAATGCTGAAGAGGGAGTGCTAGCGACCACCAAACGCACATCAGGTGGCCTAATAATAACCGGTTCGCGTCAACTCGGGGGGGTGCGTGTTGATGTACCGGAATATGACGCGAACCAGGTTATTAATTTTGTCCTAGGGCAATACCGAAATCAAAGCGCCCATGTTTCGAAGATCACGCGCCATGTGGTCACAGCCAGGGCAGCCCCGGCATGTTCGATCTTTTGTTCGAGGACGAAATATGTGACCTATTGTTCAAAAAAAATAACATTGCGACGGACGATCGCTCTTAGGATAGCCCGCCATAAAACATACGAAACAATGAATTAGAAAGTTAGGGTTGCCGAGGGCGTTGGGCATCGCCGAAGACATTAATAGTGCACGGCCTTTTGTTAGGATGGGCAATACGTTCGCAACCTTTTGTTCTTAAGTAACATCTTGGAAGGGTAAAAACGGTAAACCTTTTCTTGCAGCGGGACGTATATCTCTAACCCCGATTAAACAATAGAAAGAACATCTTGGCCAAATGCGAACACATGGGACAACGGTTTAGAAAGCTGCGTTTGTTAGAGAAGTCGCCATTGTTTTGGGAAAGACATTTTTTAGAAAAACAAGATAATAATTCCGAAAGTCGTCGCAGTAAACTTACTATTGTCCTCGACAGACAATAGAGATGTTTTAGAAAGCGCTGACATACCGAGCCCCACATGGCGACACTATCCGCGAGATGTAGGATCGTATAAATTATATTATTATTATAAGGGCGCGAGGATCCCGCAACGCACGACCAGGCGGTCATTATCAATAAAGATAACAGGGGTCAATCAATTAAGAAGGTAGAGGCCGAATTAGAAATTGAGGCAAAGTGGTGAATCATAATATCAATGTAATATGTACCTAATTAATGAGCAACTGATATGTTTAATTTAAGTAAGGTAATGATAGTTTAGATAACCCAGGCCACCTCTGCAGGTGGATGTTACTCGTTTTATATGTAGTTTTCTCATTTATTCTGTATTCTATTGTTAAGTACCGAAATGAACGGGACATTGCAATTTGAAATAATAACGAGATCATCCCGAATTAATCTAACTTGTAGCAAATAATAAAAAATGTATTGATCGTAACAAAAGGAAAAAAAACTTGATTGTATTATTGCCGACGATGTTTGATATTGATGTAATATATAATATATAACGTAATAGAATATTATCTCGTGAAAAGATGTAACACGGTTGACGAGATATAAGATTCCGACTTTTTAGTCTTTTGAAATCTGTCTGCAGAATGAATTTTAGCACACGGGGTTGAAACAAAATAGTTTAATTAATTGCAAATAAGTAAATGCCGTGTTGGAATAAACATTAATATTACTTTAGATCGAGGCTTTCATGTCTTATGTTTTCATATATTACATACACCTAGTTGAATAATGTTAATTTGTGAGTTTTAATTATTTTTAAGAATAATGTTAATTTGTCATTAGTTATTCAAGCTCCCAATATTGTGTTTTTTTTTTATACAAATTTGTAGGTTGTAGGTATATAACCTATATGTAAACATGCAATTATTGTTTTGATTACTCGTTTAAGCAATATGATTTGTCGGTCTGTTTTAAAATAGTTGTTTTAATCTAGTAATAATAAAGCTTTTGAGCTTTATTATTATTTATTTGTAATTACAATCTTTACGATACACCATTCTGAATGTGGCTTATATAATTTTTTTTAGTGTTCTCTATTTTTATTCTTTTCTTATATTCTTATACCAGGGGTGGAAGAAAGCTGATTCGATAAGATAATGATTAGTATAATGAAAGTCCTAAAAAAAAAATGTTTTGCATTCAATCCAGCTTACATATTGAAGTAAGAATTTTCATTATTTAGGTGTAAATAATGTTACATTAATTAATTTACGCCAAGTTTTCTTAATTTTTCTTCTAGTAATAAGGTTTAACATAATTTCTTGAAAAAAAAATGTTTATCGAATTTGATTATGTTAGTATATGTAAGCATTCCTTTCGGGAAAGTGGCGTTAATGCAAATTCATGTACTCTGTAATCCCAAAAGAAATTACAAAGATGTATACAGAACATTAACATTAGGGGACCCGCTCGAAGCATGTATCCCATGTAAATAAGTTTTTATGTTAATTGATTCACTAAGAAATGCCACGATGTCTGTATAATTTTAGCCCTTTGTTTTGTATCTCTATGTCACATATTGACAATTATGTTTGGTCCAACTAAGAAGTACGATAGCTTGTTTTATTTAAGCTAAAATTAAAAATAAAACTAAGTATCAAGTACATGTTGTCATTGTTAAAGAAAAAAAATTAAAAAGAAAAAGAAAGGAAGAGAATATGCGGAGTGGTAAATTTTAAATACCGTCCGGTTTATCATATAAAAAAAAAAGGAATAATAATGATTTTGTGGAGGTATCGAAGATAATCAATGTTAATGATAAGGATTAACCTGTAATGATGTAATGTATAAATAACGTTAGATATTGGGAGGCCTACTGTAAGAATCAAACTGACACTTAATAATAAGATTGATATTGTAATGCATACTTAAGGAATTTTACTGTGATCTAATGAAACCCTACGTTCAATCCCATGTAATTAGTCAATAATGGTAGAAATAACTGGTCGATAAAAATATGTTTATCTGGCGTGTCGATTTAATTAAGTATGTATATGTAAGCAGTTTTGTTTTTTGGGTAATAAGTGTTGATGCGAATTTGTGTTTTCAATTTTCCGCCTTTGCCAATTTGTACTGTAATATTTTCCTTAAGTTTAATTCATTTTGCAATGTTTTTTTTTGGTGACGGGATAGGGATATGAACAGTGAACAAAGCGTTCGTGAAATAACAAAGTGTTTAGGCCTACATACCAGAAAAGCATCGAGATTAGCCGCAAACTGGGAGAACAATAGGGGGCGGAACGGAGGCAACATTGGGTTCAGTAACCAATAGCGTCAATCGGGACCTAGGAGAGACGAATGAACGATGGAGGCGGACATCAAAGGAGCCAATCGGCGAAGGGCCAACTGGAGGCTTCCCCTCGACTCCCCGCGACCACACCCTGGGTCGCCGGGGAGAGAATATAAGGCGAAGCCGGCCGCCAAGAAGGCAGTCGAGTTGAGTCGAGTTGAGTCGAGTTGAGTCGAGTTGAGTCGAGTTAAGTCGAGTTGAGTCGAGTTGAGTGGAGTTATGAGTTGAAGTTAGAAGCTGAAGGTGAAGAAACCAGGAACTCTAGCCTGACCCGTAAAATCGGTCCGGCCGAATACCCTGGTAACTCTCGAAGAAAGTAAGTCCGAACGGTAGCGACCACCGAATCGGCATCGCGACGCCAGAAACGACGTATCAGAAACCGCGACGCACAGTGTACCGCCGCGACGCCCAGTGACAAAAGAAGCGACGCCCCGCTGCCGACCGCCACGACGCCGACGTCAGAAGCCGCCGACGGAGCCTGCACAGTCAGAGGACGACGCCGACGCCAGAAGCCGCCGCCCACCACGAAGCAGCACGAAGAAGACACCTGCCGAACTCTCCGAAACAGGTTACCTCGATCTAAAGACTTTTTCTCCGCCCACCTGGTTCTACCGAAGTGTTAATTTAATCTCGTCACCATACATTTTAGCAGTAAGATCAGATTTTTTATGTGTTTTGTCTTTTTTCTTTCTTTGTTTATAATTTTGTCCTCTCCCTCTAAATTAGGGTTCATGTAATTTTTAAATTAGTAACCACTTTGCTGCGTCGAATGTAAGTTAAGATTAATGTTTCATGTAAATTAACTTGCTACAGTGCCCAATATAGAAACTTGTAAAATTGTTTCGATTTTATTATTTTTATATCCCTTCACCCGCCTCGAGATATCAGTGTCCTAGTCAGTCACCTGACGTTTTGATTGTACCTAGGGGAGGGCGTAACCGCCGGCATACGTAGATCTGAGATCTCCCGGCCGGTTTACCACACCGTGATTTAATATCACCTCTGACCTTACCCCCCCTACTCTGGTATATCAATGTTATCTATTTCACTACCCTATTTTATATTATCTTGTCTATGCCCAAATTGTGCACTCTACACATTATCTTATCTATGCTCTACACACTCTACTGCTTGCTAGCGATGGGAAAAACTACATTTCAAAATGAAGACTACAACACGCACACGTTCATCAGTTTGAAGACTACAAAGTGTACACTACAATTGTAGTAAAAACTACTTGAAGTGAAGTAATTGTAGTACTACGAAATGAAGTGAAGTAATTAAAGTGAAGTAAATGAAGTTAAGTAATTGAAGTGAAGTAATGAACTAATTGTAATATTTGATGTACCGGAGTAGGGGGGGTGGGGTCTGAGGTGATATAAAATCCCTGCGTGATAAACCGGCCGGGAGATCTCAGATCTACGTACGCCGGCGGTTACGCCCTCCCCTAGGTACAATCAAAACGTCAGGTGACTGACTGGGACACTGATAGCTCGAGGCGGGTATAAAAATAATAAAATCGAAACAATTTTACAAGTTTCTATATTGAGCAAAGTAGCAAATGATATACATAAAACGAGGCAAAGTGGTAGTCAGTTTACAATTTAAATGAATCTTAATCTAGAGAGGGAAACAAAATAGTAAACAACAAAAAAAGCAAAGCACATACAGAGTCTGATCTTAAAGCTAAAATGGGTGGTGACGAGAACCCTTTTTGGTAGAACTAGGCGAGCGGGAGAAAAAGTCTTTAAGCTGGGGTAAACCTGTTTGCGGAGAACGTGAAGGATGTCTTCTTCGTGCCGCTTCCTTCGGTCGGCGGCGGCTTCTACTGGTCCCCCTCTGTGGATGCAGGTTTCGTCTACGGCTTCTGGCGCCGTCGGGGTACTCGTGTGGTCGTCGGCGGAGCGTCGGTTCTCCGTCGCGGTGGTACACTGAGGCGTCGCGGCGGCACTGATACTTAGGCGTTGCGGCGGTGCGTCACAGCACTCGGTAGCGAATGGCGGTTGTTACCGTTCGAACTTTTGCACCTCCAGGAGTTACTAGAGTGATCGGCGATGCTGTTGTTACGGGCACCGCTAGAATCTCTAGCTTCTCCACACTCTCGACTTCTCAACTCCCCCACTACTCAACTCCTCCACTACTCAACTCCTCCACTACTCAACTGCCTTCTTGGCGGCTGGCTTCGCCTTATATTCTCTCCCCGGCGACCCAGGGTGTGGTCGCGGGGGCTCGAGGGGAAGCCTCCAGCTCCTCGTTGGTCTTTTGCCGATTGGCTCCTTCGATGTCCGCCTCCGTCGTTCATTCGTCTCCCTCGGTCCCTCCCAGGTCCCGACTGACGCTATTGGTTACCGAACCCAATGTTGCCTCCGTTCCGCCCCCTATTGTTCTCCCAGTTTGCGGCTAATTTCGATGCTTTTCTGGTATGTAGGCCTAAACACTTTGTTATTTCACGGACGCTTCCCTTACATGTTCACTGTTTATACCTATCCTCATACAACGTTTATTTTGGTAATTTCGAAATGCTTACATATCACTAGTTCGTATCATACCATATATTTTAATGGATTGGTACTTTATCTGATTCACAGAAAACAATATAATAGTCTACAAGATCTCGCTGGGTGGTAGGTATATAAAATATCCTTAACTTAACAGTAGTAATTAACTATGCCACAGAAGAATTTGTACAAACCAGAAAAACTACGGTAAAACATTAATGTATAAATTATATTACCACAATGTACAAAAAGAACAAAGTTACAAAGTGGACGAATCATCTCACAGATTACATTTCTTCTCCTAATTTGCCAAATAACAATGATACAACCTCACATGTACTTATAACCTAATGCACCAGTCACTAAGCTAATTGAGGCTTTCTCACATTTTTTTTTTACAAGAAATTATGTTAAACCTTATTACTAGAAGAAAAATTAAGAAAACTTGGCGTAAATTAATTAATGTAACATTATTTACACCTAAATAATGAAAATTCTTACTTCAATATGTAAGCTGGATTGAATGCAAAACATTTTTTTCAGGACTTTCATTATACTAATTGTTACGGACAGGACATTGCCTGCGCCTACCGTCAGGCAACCGAACTTTCGAGCTCTGTGGTTGACGTAATCACGTCATATAAATGATAGAAATTTCTGATGTGAATGAAACAGAGCAAAGGCCCCTTTCAGGGCCAACGCCGATCGCCGTGACCCGGTTGGGGATGGGTACCGTGCCGGGGACAGCGCGCGAGTTCTCGGCCGCGGTGGTTGTCCTTATACGTGTCTCGGCGTCAGGCGGCGGCACCCGGGAGAGGGGATGAGCGAATGCGGAGCCTCAGCTCCATGAGAACGCATCCCGCTGATGACAATGGAAATGCGTTAGAATGCATGATCTGAAATGTGTATGTTTTTACTGAAAAATATTATATGAAAATATTAATGTTCAGATTTTTAACATTTCAGAGCTCTCTAATATGATGGAAATTAATGGTTTTTTGATTTCAGATGGAACTGAATCACAATTCTATGTAATAAGATACCGCATTTTCATTGTTTTAATAAAAAGAGCGGGCGGGAGATGTTTTTATTTGTGCACAAGGCGCATTTTGTACCCTATTATCATCATATTTGCCAGATAAGCAACATTAAAGTTGTCTCAACACTTATAAAAGATAAGTAGTAGAGTCACACACATGCACACACTCTGTAAGACATAAAAAGTTGTCTACAGATGACACAATAAATGATTGACTGTATGGCATAACAGATTGCCAACAGATCATTGGTAAAAAACATACATTTTTTATGGCAAGGAAAAAAAAACTAAATACCTTTTCAAATACATTATTAATGAGTGAATCACAATCACATTAATATGGAAACATAAGTCTGACACCACCAACACAAAACCAGCCGCCGCTTATGAGCGACATACTGGGCTGGGTTTTTTCCATACAAATTTTCATATAAACACACAAACCGGAATAACTTCCGTCAGAGGTGTCCGATTTTGATAATTCTTTTTGTATAATGATCAGTGGATCAAGACCTATCTAGAGAATATACACACTCATATGTGGAAATAATTTTGAATAAATTACAAAATTAGTTTTTTGTTGAAAAGTTTAAAAATTCATAACTATAGTAAGCTGCGACTTACAATAAAGTGTGATATATCAACAGATGCGCTGCGACGCACTCTATATAATAGACACAAAAAACTAAACCTAAAAGTTAATTTGGATTTTTAAGAGATTTAATTGTTGAAATTTCATAGCCCGCCGGGCCAGAAAATGAGATATATTTTAACTGTTGCTTTAATAATAATGTCTCAAGGTTGCCACGCAATATGTCAGACTGTTTATTGAGACGCAGTCAATGTAATGACATATATGTAAATCCTCCGGGGGAGGTGCGTTTAATTTAATAATTAAAAAACTGTAATATATGTAGTAGAAATAAGCGGCCGAAAAGCGCCATTTGTATGCAAACTGTAACTTGTTTTAATTGGCTTCGAGGCCGGGGCCTCCTGGTCCCGGTCGAGGGTATAAATATCGCATTCAAGGCGGACCGACCCTCAGTCTGGTTTAAAACGCCGTGGCAAACCCTTCACGTGTGTTTCATTTACCTACCCGACTACCTCCTACGATTTTGCTGCCTGCTGACATCGCTCGCTCTCAAGCTCGAGCCGAACTACGTCATCAAGATTTGCTGTTGCTGCCTGCTAACGCCGAGCGCTCTCGCTTCACACCCGGTACTTGCTATCGGCGGCGATCACCTTGCGGAGTGCTGACACGGAGCGGACATTCACGCTCGGTACCTACTGCTTCTGCGGTGCGCTGACTCTGAGCGGACGTTCACGCTCGGTACCTACCGCTTCTGCGGGGTGCTGATTGCTGGCGCGGATTTTGCCAAGCTAAGTATTTCTTCGCAGTTCAACCGTCTTTTTTAAGACGATTATTCTTGACGACCTCGTCGAGTTTAGACATTTTGCTCGAAGCAAATTCTTTTGCTGTCGCCTCTGGTGCACATTCCCGTGTACTAATATCGCTCTTTTTCCAGCTGCTCACACGGTGCGCCCGTGCTGTGTGAGACATCCCGAAGGCTTCTGAAGCGGAATCAGCGGACCGCACCTTTGTTGCCTGTTCTGTGCGGAACACTAATCATTATCTTATCAAATCAGCTTTCTTCCACCCCTGGTATAAGAATATAAGAAAATAATAAAAATAGAGAACACTTAAAAAAATTATACAAGCCATATTCCACCAGGCAGACAATTGAAAACTTTCCAAACAAGAATTATTTTGAAACACTACCAATAACGGAAGTCCTTACTACGATTAATTACCTTCAGAATTTTCGTTATGTTTTTTTTTTTAAGCGGACAAATACCAAAGTGAATGGTGTATCGTAAAGAGTTAAATTAATTATTTGAGTTTTATTATTACTAGATTAAAACAACTGTTTTAAAACAGACCGACAAATAATCTTGTTTAAACGAGTAATCAAAACAATAATTGCATGTTTACAGATAGGTTGTATTCCTACAACTTACAAATTTGTATAAAAAAAAACACACACAATATTGGGAGCTTGAATAACCAATGACAAATTAACATTATTCTTAAAAAATAATTAAAACTCACAAATTAACATTATTCAACTAGGTGTAATACATGAAAACATAAGACATGAAAGCCTCGATCTAAAGTAATATTAATGTTTATTCCAACACGGCATTTACTTATTTGCAATTAATTAAACTATTTTGTTTCAACCCCGTGTGCTAAAATTCATTCTGCAGACAGATTTCAAAAGACTAAAAAGTTGGAATCTTATATCTCGTCAACCGTGTTACATCTTTTCACGAGATAATATTCTATTACATTGGGTTATCAATATCAAACATCGTCGGCAATAATACAATCAAGTTTTTTTCCTTTTATTACGATCAATACATTTTTTATTATTTGCTTCTATTCGGGATGATCTCGTTATTACTTCAAATTGCAATGTCCCGTTCATTTCGGTACTTAACAATAGTGTTAGCGCCATAAATTAATTTGTGAACTAGGAAAAAGGTATTCCTTCTCTCCCAGTCCCTACCCATTCCCGAAACCAAGCAAGTACTAGAGCCGCTCCACTTTTGAAAATCGAAACCGCCACAATACGGAAAAACAGCTGCAATCGCAATAGAAAAAATGTCGGAATAGAAAAGTGACCGCGTAATTTTCCGCTGTGAACTACCGCAAATTGATTCAAAGATTTAAATCTTGACGCGAGTATTTTGCCTTGAAATTAACGGGAAACACCTCGCCGCTAGAAGTTTGGAGATATAGAAGAGGCAAGAGGAGAAATAAAAAATCGAAGGAAGAAAGGTGAGTGCTTGCCTTGTTCCCAATTACCCATCACAATATCTCCCACCCATATGGTCCTTCCACCGGATATACCCGCTTCCTAGCTTCCCTTGTATCTAACATAATTACGATCGCATACCAAACGCATACATAACGCCGACATTCCGCTTATATCTATCGTGATCGCCTCAAAAAACAACCGCATACGACGACTTTGTTCAATTCAAAACATTTCGTTAAAAACGCTTATTTATCTCATAACGCTTATAAAATCACTTGGCGTAGTTACTATTATATTGAAAAAATATATTCCCGTTCGTCATATATTTAACTGCGTGAATAATAAATAAATATACTACCTACAAACTCGTTTGAAAACTATTCAAATTGTACACAAATTACAAGCTCGGAAACACGGAGAGCGCCGAACATTGCCGAAGGCACACCACGCTCGGTAATTTCCGCTCGGTTGACGGAAAAACCCGAAGCACGTTTAAAATCAAACGTCGAAGTAATTTGTTATTTATTTCTATTAGAGACGCGTATTATTAATAAAAATTATAAGATTTAAGATTTTTCAAAACTAAAGCAGGGTTGTCATAACTAATTGCAACTTTTCATATTATAAAAATAATATTTAATTTATTTAAATTTCGATTAATTCTACAGTTTTTAAAAATAATTACAATCAACACATTTCTTCAGTGAATTTTCAAAATGGCTACGCGAAACAAAGATAGTGAAATAAAAAACAAGATACGGATTTTACAAGCTAAAAAACAAAGTTTATTTTCAATGTTGCAGTCCTTATATGACTTAAGTAAACAAGTAGATGAAGAAATAAAACGAGATCTATTTCTCATACGCATACAGTCATTGGAAAATACTAGAAGAGAATACACTGAAGTAACGGACCAGTTAAATATAACGATACTAAGCTGTGATTCTACATATGAACCCGATTTCAAAGATCTCTGCGCGTTCGACGAGTTATATTGTCAGATAAAAGCGATACAAGTAGGGCTTACAAAATTAGAAAATCAAAAACCGCTAATAAATAATTACGAAAAAATAAATAGCAAGCTTCCGGCATTAGAATTAAAAAGTTTCGATGGTAATCCAAACCAATGGGTTTTATTTTACGAAAATTTTAATTCGCTAATTCATAAGAATCCGCATCTGTCAAACGCGGAAAAGGTACAATATCTTGTCGGAAAACTTACTGGTAAGGCTTCATTGGTATGTGCAGGTGTCCCGCCTATTGCAGCTAATTATGAGATTCTCTGGAAATCGCTAAAAATTAAGTATCAAGATAAACGTACTCTCGCCACGTTATCCTAGAACAAATTTTAAATTTCAGGGGTAGTCAAACTCCCTCGCAAAACGCATTAGACACGTTCTTAGAAAAATTCTATTCCGCATTATCCGCATTGAAACAACTTCAATTAGATGATCTAGCTGACTTTACGTTTACACATATCGCGTTATTCAAATTGGATAAAGAAACTGTAACACTTTTTGAACAAGCAAAACGCCATGAAAATATACCGACATTTGAGTCATTGATTACCTTTGTGAAGGAACAAAACCGAATATACACGCTTCGTAACGCAGGGTCTTTACAAACTAACACTTCAAATTATAATAAATCTTCTACTTCGCAAGTTAATAAAAATTATAATAAAAGGCAAAATTATTCTGCGCAATCATTTGTTGTCAATAACAGCTTTCCTAAGTGTCCTTTTTGTAAAAACGATAATCCTCATCCACTTTATAAATGCGATAAGTTTCTTCTTTTAAATTCTCATCATAGAAATGATTTCGTGAAAAATAATAATTTATGTTTTAATTGTTTGGGCTTTCATAGTGTGAAAAAATGTAAATCGCAATATAGATGTGCCATCTGCCAGCGAATGCATCACACTAAACTTCACATAGAGTCTTCGATGGCAAATACACGCTTATCGTCTAATGATAATACGTCGCTTAACCGCGCGCAAACATCATCGCCCGCCCCACAATCACAAACGGCAAACGCAGCCGTCGCTTCCAATTTTCCACTCTCTATGCATAGCAATGTAACGTATAACCAGACGCGTCCAAGCTCTTCTAATTCGATTACTCTGTTACCTACTGCGGTAATATACGCTTTAAACGATTCCGGCAAAATATTAAAAATCAGAGCATTGTTAGACAGTGGTTCTACAAGTCATTTTATTACAAAAAATTGTTGTGATCGCCTTAACCTGAATATTTTTAATTCTCCAGCAACAGTCAGAGGCATAGGGAACTCTGAAAAGCCAGTATTTGGCCTCGCTGATTTGACAATCTATTCGCGCTTTGATGCACACTGCAGATTCAAAATAAACGCACGTGTAATCAGCACAATATCGGATAAAGTTCCAAACGCTTATGTGAACATTCACAAACTACAACATTTGCACGGCCTACACTTAGCTGACGAAAAATTCCATACGCCCGCGGATATTGATCTTTTAATAGGCAATGAACTATTTCCTTTCTTGCTGGGAAACCAAAAGGTGATGTCATCCGACTCAAATGCAGTGGGGATACAAACCTCGTTTGGCTATGTCATCATGGGAAAAGCAGACTGTGTCGTGCAACCGATTGAACGCGCCCTACACGCAATAGTTGACGAACCTTCTTTAGAAAATTTAACGCAACGCTTTTGGGAATTGGAAAATGTTCCGATTAGAAAACATTTAAGTCCTGATGACGCAGCTTGCGAACGAATATTCACCGAAACTTTCACACGTGATGCGACGGGACGTTATACTGTAGCATTACCATTTAAATGCGAACCAACGGAAATTGGTCGTACAGACACAATTGCTAAAATACGCTTTCTTCAATTGGAAAAACGGTTAGATTCTATTCCTGAACTACGCAAGGATTACAATGAAACCATTAAAGATTATATTGACAAGGGTTATATCAATGCGATTGATAACCTCGCACCCGGTCCATGCTATTATATGCCACATCATGCTGTTTATCGCCCGGAAAAATTAACTTCCCGCACGCAAATAGTCGTAAACGCTAGCTGTAAGTCAAGTTCGACTAAAGCACTTAATGATCTGCTATATATTGGGTCGAATCTGCAAGTTAGCATCTTTGACTTACTAATAAATCTTAGGCTCTTCCCGATTGCGCTCTCAGCAGACATCGAGAAGATGTATTTCCAAGTTAAATTGAAACCAGAACATCACCAATTTCAGCGTATATTATTCAGATTCCATCCTAGCGACCCGATCCAAACTTACGAGTTTAATCGCGTTTGCTTTGGGATTTCGAGTTCGCCATATCTGGCAATGCGCGTCATAAGGCAACTAGCAGCAGATGAACGCTCTCACTGGCCCGCAGCTGCATGGGCAGCCAAAAAACACTTTTACATGGATGACTACGTTTCTTCTGTCGATACGGCTGACAACGCTTACCAACTTCATCGCGATCTAGTCCAGTTATTCAAATCTGGTGGTTTCCACCTAGGTAAATGGGTCTCAAATAGTACCGAATTAATGGAAAAAATTCCCGCTGATCTCAAATTGTCGAAGCTCGTTCAATTTGATGAAGAGGCTTATACACAAATCGTAGGTCTCCGATGGAATCCTACCGATGACGCATTCCTATTCAAGATTAACGCTGATGTGTGTCAATCGGATAGATGCACCAAGCGCATAATTCTCTCCGCAACTGCTAGACTCTTCTACCCTCTTTCTTTGTTAGGTCCAGTTACCACGTTATTAAAATTATTAGTTCAAGAGTGTTGGAAGCAAAATCTCGAATGGGACGAAAATGCTCCAGCTTACATTGAAAGTCAGTGGCAACAGTTTAACTCAGAACTTCATTTACACGAAAAGTTAAAAATACCCCGTCACGTAGGTATTTCGCAGTCGTACTCAAACGTAGCGCTCGTCGGTTTTGCCGACGCGAGTGAGAAGTGTTATGGCGCAGTGCTATACATTCGAGTAAACAACAAAGAAGATGAAGCACAAGTCACATTGTTACGCGCAAAGACTAGAGTTGCTTCACTTTGGTGAGAGATACACATTTTGATGTGTATCTCTTGCAAGGTTAGAACTCTGTGCGGCGCTTCTTCTTTCAAATCTAATAGCATGCGTACGAGATATCATTTGCGAACGCGTTCAGTTAAATAAAATCTTGGCATTTACAGACTCCACAGTTACTCTCTCGTGGATACGCGCCGCTCCTTATAAGTTTAAAACATTCGTTGCAAATCGAATCGCTGCCATAAATGAGAACCTATCGGCTGAACATTGGTTCCACGTGCCAGGTGTTCAAAATCCTGCGGATATAATATCCCGACCTGTTATGCCAAGCCAACTAATTGATAACAATTTTTATTACCACGGTCCCACATGGCTTACCCGGCCGATGCAAGAGTGGCCTATACAATTCTCTGTTGCTGCTACAAGCTCAAACGAGGAGATCCCCGAGTCAAAGACCGTGTCACTTCTTGTACCGTCTAATAGTGACGTGCAAGATAACGCTATATACAAATTGGCACAACGAATGTCAAGTTATCTAAAATTCTTACGCGCTTC
>JADDOH010023440.1:0-19526 GCA_016648135.1 Agrypnia vestita
GTCCGTTGTACCATAATTTTAAATCAAGAATAGACTCTTAACCATTTGCTGAAGACGAATCCATAAATTTTAGGACCTCTTGCGATCAGGGAAGATAGCTTACATAGACTTGTTGTGGTTGGCCATGTCAAGGACGGACTCATGTGAAAAAGCAGATCCTCCACCCACTGGATCAAGCAAAAAAGTAACATATACTTTTCTGATCTCTCTCTGAGCTCTCTGAGCTCTCAGATCGAGAGAAAAGTGGTAGATTATACTAAAAAGAACAAAAATTCAAGAAATTCTTCATTTGAGGAAGAAATTGGAGAAGGAAAAGAAGAAGGAAAAAATTTAGTATTAATGGATTAAAATTCTTTGACCTTAACAAAAATGTCACAGATTCGCGGCGGTGGGAACCAAATGATACATTTAAAATCAATTAAAAATTTATTTATAAACAAAATCATTGAACACAAACTTAACTGGAACACTATTTTGTAGTTCTCACTGATTTGCCAACAGAATATTCCAAACGCGGGTACTTTTTATTTACGCCGTTTCACAATTTTCTTGATTCTCCCTGTTTCTACGACTTGCCATGGTCGACTGCACGATACCGTGTTTTCATAGAGAACATTCTTTCTCGAATCTCCCAGCATAAACTTAAAATAAGATATTCTAAAACGTCCAGACGGTTTTCAGAAACCCTGGATTATGTGCAGTTCTTATTTTTTTACAATATCATAACATAATGTAGAAAACACACGTGTGTATTTTGAAAAGATTTTCTTTACTTCTTCATCTTTATTATATTCTTCTGAAATTCATTTAATATTCTCATGAACAAACAAATGTAATAATCAATAAAAGATAATTTATTTTACAAGATTTCATCTCAGTTATACCGAGAAAAGTTTTTATGAGAGACTTTTCAAAAAAATACTTCCGAGTTATTGGTATAAAAATTTATTTAGAGTTATTTTCGTATAAAAAATAATTTCGCAATAAATGTAGTTGTATTTATTGAAATGTATGACAGATATATATTCCAGTACAAAAACATAATTTTATTCCTTTATTATTTACAAAGCTTGTCTAAAAAGGTGTTTATTTTATCATATAATTTGTTATTTCATCGTTTGTACTTGAGGGAAATATCATCTCTACTTTAACTGATGCCACAGAGCTTTTGATGTTAATGAGCTAATTAAGGCAAAGTTGAATGACGTCATGCCTACAAACTTATTAAATAACATGCGGGTAGATGCCAAGCATTTTATGCTCTTTGTCGGAAAATACTTTTAGTTAAATATTATGAGTAGCTTAAACAAATTTCAAACGACCTGTATAGAATTAAGTCTTAACTTTGAGATCGGGCTTCAAACGATAATATTTTTTTCCAAAATATTTTTGCGTAAGCATTTGAATTTCTTAATACAATATGTCAATTCCTTTGCGGGTGTACTAATAATATGTAAAATACATAGGTAAGCATGTATTAAAAATATAAAAAAGAAAACAAAATTTTCAGGTCGATTGAGAATTGTAGCAATATTTCGTCAAATAAATTACGATTTGAAGTTTTCTCAATAGGTAGGTACTACAACATTGGTATTCGTTTACATTTTCACTCCCTTTCTTTTAACTCGTAGCGTCTGCTTGCTTGCTTGTCTAACGAAAAATCTTTGGATCGATTTTTATCCCTTTTCCCGTGATCCAATCGAGCTGAAACTTTGCAATCAGTCTCGTGACGACTTTTCGAATTTTTTATTTTTTATATTTTTTTAAACGAATTTTAGTTTAAAAAAATTTAATAAATATAGTATAATTTTGGATTTTTCGAAATTTTAATGGTTTTTTCATATTAAAATCAATACAAATGAGTAATTAGCCCAACGTGTATAGATAGACACGAAACCTGATTCAATGAGAAAGGGGGTATAATAAAAATTTGGTTTTTATTGGCTAGTTTTTTAAATTTCAAGAATAAAATTCGCGTTTGAATTACTAAACTTATTGGGTTAACTTAGCAAACTTTATTATTCAAATCTATCTATCTATATAAATAAGAACGTAAATGTTTGTTTGTACAAAAACGATAATCTCTGAAAGTTCTTCACCTATTGCTTTGAAATTTTAGCATAACGTTGCACTCGATGACTTATTTATTTTCATATACCTACTATTTATTTATTATAACAGTAAAATAAGTCAGGCACCCCACCCCCCACCACCGCCACCAATCAGTAAAGAGAGTAAAGTAATTAGCCCGCGGTAAGTAACGGGTTAACAACTAAAGAGAACCATTTACAGAAAACGGGGAATTTTATAATTAAGCATAACATCGAATTTTGTAAACCGAGGCACCTTTAATGATAAGTGCCCGGGAAAAAACGAACATTAATATAGGGCTTCAACTAAAATACTTAATTACTCTAAAGGGGAAGGGGTAACTTAAAATTGTATAAATAAGTCGATTATACATAGTATATCCACTGTTTGATAATGGTCTTGAAAGCCAAAACAGCTGTTACAATAAAAATAGTTAACCCGCAGAACTTAATAATAATATTCATTAAAATTTAATTTATTTTAAATTTAACGAATAATAATATTTATTAAAATTTAATTTATTTAAAATTAAACGACTAATAATATTTATTAAAATATAATTCATTTTAAATTTCATTAATAATAATTATTAATATTTAATTTATTTTAATTTTCGCTAAAAATGATTAATCTAATAATTTATTCTATTTACATATACAATACAACACATAATAAATTATCTATAGTACATCACATTATTTGAATTGAGACATCACAATAAAAAATGTTTACGTTAATAAATTTTTTTCAATGAATTGACTGAACTTACAATATGTTATTATTTTTAATACTTGAAGCCGAAATTTAATTCGGCGAAAGCGCATTAGTCTTTGAAACATATTGGAATTTAAATTAAAAACGTACAGCTGCATGATATACTGAAAAATTCCTTTCAATTCCGAATATATTATTATTTTTCACATGTCACAGTAAAAAACCTTTGAACAAGACATCAAAGGAAGGTTTCTGAAAATTTGTTTGTAAAAAAACATTTAATTTGGCATTTCAACTTTGCTAGAAAGATTTTTTTAATCTTTTACAAATAAAACTATCAATAAAAACAATCTAAACATATTTACGTACATTCTACAAAATTTTTTTCGATAATTATACCAAATGTATTTCGCCTCGATTATCCATGTTTTCCTTATACTCTAGAGAAATATGCGAAGTACTCGTAGGTTTTGGGTACACAGAGAAAATGTTACTTTTTAAAAGATTAAGTGAATTCTAAGAAAATGTATGTAGTAGTACTTATACCTCTTTCATCAAAGTAATAAAAATTGAGGTCTATATATTTATAACAAATTTAAAATCAAACTTGCACCATATAAATTACAGAAGTTTTAAAAAATACATTAAACAACTAAAAAATGTGTTACTTGTTTTACAGATACCTATTTTACCACTTTATTTTGGTTCGAAAAATGATTTATAAATTCAGCGACATTAATAATATAAAAATCTATGAGGTAATAAACTGAACAAATGCCTCCTATAGTAGCACGTGGGAATACTTACCACAATAACGAGAAGCTGTTTTATAAATATCTTACGTTCTCTGTCTATATCAAGTTTGCTACAATATTCAAGAGGGGTAATATTTATTTTTAAATAAATTATTTTAAATTTTGCTATAAGTGAATGCATCCTTAGGTACCAGCCTTATGCTACGCTGTATGTCCAAGGAATATCAGCAGTCTTAAGCTTAGTTGATAAAAAGGAAAACAAGTAATAGTAATAGAGTACTGTCACTACTTTATCCATTCAGTTGGTTAAAATTTTAGCAAAAGATTTAAGATTACGTGCTTGACAACACCACAGTTACAAAACAATCTACTATATTAATCCGCTAATCTACGGAAAAGTGCGTTGAAGAGGGGGCCCTTCATTTCTACTGCGTTTCCTCTTGAAGTCAACCACGCTTTGCTCTGTCGCTCCTTGCTTCACCGACATGCGTACATATTTGGTTTGTGGATGCAACGTGAGATGTCGCCTTACAATATCGTTGCGTTAACAGATGTTTTTTGTGGTGGCGGCACGAGATGTCATTTAATAACATCGTCCACCATAGTATGAAAATGCTTTTACAGATTTTTAATAGAGTCGTTGGAATATAGTGATAAAATACGCAAGAACAATTGTATCCAATTCTGGAGCCCCTTGTATTTTCCCTGAGTTTACCTAAATATAAAATATGTTGAAAAGGTGGAAATGCAGAAACAGAAGGTCTTGTTTCTATAAAAAGGTCTGAATGCAAATTCTTCCCACGTGATAAGGTTTTCTAGCTGCGCGTACCACACAGTCTGATATTAATTGCATTTTTCTTTTCTTGCATTTCGTGGCAGGCACAGTTAAAAACTTTGCTGAGATCCAGAAATAAGGCATTTGCTGGAGCTCTTTTTTAAAATTATAGTATCAAATAGTTTTCTACGGCATTTTTTTCCACGACATTTTCGTACCTATGGTTGACGCACGCTTAAGTCCAATTTATCGTCTAGTTGAACAATTAGGTCCATTTTTTCTAGTTTATCTATTTCTTTTTCTACATACTTTGTACTAAGTAAAGGATTCGAGCAGTCTATTCTATTTTTGCAATATAGAACGCTTTTCTAAAAAAAAAACTAATTAACTAACCTTTTTCTTCCTTGGCACGGTACACTTGCCTCGATCACATTCATATATATTTCTATGTACGCTATTCAGTTATTAGAATAATTAACAAAGCCATCTTCTAATAACTGTTTATCTGATCACGCCAGATTTTTTGTTGATGCCTTCTGTTCCCAATGTCTTCAACGTTCACCAAATATATTTTCGTAACCATCCTCTCCTCCCTCATATATTCTCCCAGACATGACCTATAAAATAAACCATAATATTTTAAATCGAACACTTTAGTACAATTATCTTACAGATTCGTGAACAAAATTTGATGCGCGTAAGCAAATAAAATAGAAAAAGTATTGATATGAAGTTGTATACAGAAAAGTCGTAAGTGAAACTTTGGCGTAGCCAAGTATTAGAGATACAATTTAATGGGGGTGTTCTAGTCTAGAGGTATGAATTTTAAGTACTTTTTCAGGTGCAATTAAAAAAAAACTGTATTTTTAATATCCAATATTAGTGTTTGAAAAATACATAAAAAAAATTGTACCGTCAACATATTTTATTCTGAAAATAACTCTATAGATGGCGCTAAAAGGCTTATTCTGGTTTGATTGACAGCTAATGAACTAGTGTCAAAGACCGCTCAAAGTTGGCGCTAGACATAGTTACCACCCATACACGAAAGGTGTTCTTCATTATATCAAGTACTTCAAGGATTCAGCCTAATTATACTAAGAGATGGCGTCATTTTTGCTTGTAAAACATTAACGGAATATTACCACAAATATTTAAATACCACAGAACACAAATACTTTGGTATGTTTTGCGTTATCCTGAGTACAAGTCAGACATCATATTACATAGAGATCTTGAGTCCGAGCCTTCGGCCTTCGCTAGCTGACTTAAAAACGTAACTAACAGAGGATCCTGTCTGGGGACCCAGTAAAGGAATCTGTAGTTACTCCGTAGCGATGAGAGTACAGAAATCCACGGAGGATCTGGTCTGGGGGCCCAGCGGCAGTATCCGGGATTAGTTTTGATACTGCAAGGCGTCATCCTACGCGTTTTCCGGCTTATCAGCGAGAAATTACTCGTCATTTGTACCCACGCTCTAAGGGAGTGCACTCAATAGCTTGAGTGGGTAGAACACCGTCCGTTTGAGCGCGTTATAACTGTTGCCCTGGAAGTGAACTCAATTGCTTGAGTGGATAGACCGCCGTCCATCTCGAGCCCGCGTTATAAAATGAAAAAAAAAAACAATTTTTTTAGACTATAATTTCCCCATATTTTTATGATACAAAGATTGATTTTAACAATATTTTTATGTGTATATTCTGAGAAAACAATTATTGGATTTTGTCCACAGAGAGATAATTATTAATGAAGTTAAATTATAGAAGTCTCCTAAAAACAATATGTTAGAGACGTCTATGTTAATTCTTTACTCTATTATAATTGGATGGGTCACACACATGTACGTCTAAATGATCTCATTTTAACTACATTCAGTTTACTTTATTTCGTCTTCTGCCATCTCCAGGCCTCACTTCCATACATCAGTGTGTGTTCCAGAATATCATTGTGTACCGCTAATCTTGCCTTGATTGTTCCTCTTATAAATTATTGCATTCAAAACACCCTTCGTCTCTTTCCATACAGTCACCCTCTTCTTAATAAATTAATTTTTTCGTTAATATAATAATATCTTCTGCGATGATGTGTAATCCCGTTGCCATAAGCATCGTAATAAATCCGGATTTTTCCTTTGATAAACTTGCGTTGCCTCTAGCTCAAACCGTAATCTTGATACTATAAGATAAATATTTTGAAGTTTTACTATTAAAATATGACCATTTTACAATACATTGAGAACAAGCTATAGTATTGTAACGAAATATTAACAAAAATAATTGCGCACTATCGGAGCCTCGCGAAGACAAGACAATTGTAAATTCTCATACATTTCTTTGACATTCTGAAACATACTAAGAAAATCCTTAATTATATACGAATTTCAAGGAACCCTCTCGAGAACTTTTGAGCAATGTGTAGAACAGTCGGGAAGTGATAGGAAATACACTAGTGATATCCGGAATGATTGAAAAACTAACTTGTTTGAACCGGCGCGATGTTAGCGACAAGCCGTAGCGACCAAAATATCTATAAATAATATCTAAAGTGATAATAAAGTATTCAGTCGTGTGAAAAATTGTGAAAAAGTGTGAATTCTAGATAAGTTTTTAAATTCGATTCGTGTCGTTTTAGAGATTGTATTTCTATACATTAGGTTTGTGTATATACATACTATGGCTCTTACTTGTAAAAATATTTAATGGGGTTCTACGTATTTTCAGAAATAGATGTGAACTTTCACGTTTTACTACTTGGCCGAATGTTTATTTTTCGTGTTCAGAGAGAGAAAGAGGGGATCCCCTATTTTTGTAATCTCGAGCATTTCCCCGGCGGATGTTTGGCCAAAATGAACCTAATGCGGCAGCCCAAATCGATTACAGTTACTAAAAGCTTTCTGACAAAAAGCAAGACAGACTCGCTGCATCTGCCTTTCGTAGTTCGCACGATGGCACCAGGCAAAAGGGGACAAAGATTCGCAGGGGTTGGATGTAATAATTAGTTTAACGCCCGACACATTTTTCGTGTCGAACCGGCAGGTTCCCGTTTTTTTTCCTTTTAAAAGTTACCGACAATTTTCCACATCCCTTACAAAGTTTTCAAAATATTTTGACGTCAAAATATGTACAAACTTTTTTGGACAATACCATATATTTATTATTTCAAGAATTTTGATAGTTTTTTATTTCTTTATATAATTTGTGTCTCAGCTTTGTGTAATTATGTGAACAAAACAAAAGTAAATAATTAAAATTTGATATAAAAACCAAAAAAAAATGTTGACATATTCCTGTTTTTTTGTAGTATAATAAAAAATATGTATTTCTACGATAAAAGGTATTTTTATTAAATTTATGAAAAATATTATTTCATGAATGAGAAAATGTGTCCTGGGTTGGTTATTTACATGTAGAGATCGCAAAAGAAAACCCATTTAATATTAAAATTGTTGAGCAAATAGCAAGACCTAATCACGCGCGATTTCTTTGTTCAAATATTTATGAATTTTCTCGAGTGTAAATATATGTTCCGTGTCTGGGTGGTTGAACGGACCCTCTCGGGAAATCACTGCCTTCGGTAGCAAGAGAACTTTCTAGAACTAAACGTTAATATTAATAAGGACGAGTCCTGTGCGCTGCCAAAACGGACCCATAAACAACCGGGATGATGGTCACTTAGCACCCTATTTCCGGGATGACAACACATCAACCACTGCCTTTTTTTTTATTTTCTTATGACTTATTCATATGAAAATAAATTTATATTAATGACGTTCCTACATTTTCACGGGAGAATGCGATCAACTCACCGGGTTAATTGAGACTATGTCCGTTTTCATTCATTTTTATTCGAAAATTCCGACACTTCATTAAAAGTTTTGCTCAATAGGTATACATTTCCGTCATATGGAAATAACAATTGTTATTTAAGTTCTAACTTTTTAATTTTCTGAGACGCGTTTCACCGTACGAGGGCATTATCAATCTTAATACTTTACATTCAACAATTTGTATTTATATTAAAAGTGTTAGAAAGAGATGCTTTAAAATTTTAAGTATTAACTTAGTTTTTTGGATTTATGTACAATAAACTTAATTTCTTAAATTTCACTTACAAAACTGTATCTTCCCTTAGAATCTCGGGCAGTGATAATGTCAGACAAAACTTACCCCGAGCCTCTGGATGCGCCTTAATTGTTATAAATATGTTTATCTTCTCCCACTATGTACTGTGAACAGATTGAGCAGATCGGACAACGTGAGACGCGCTATCGGTAAGTTTCTTACTTGTGTCTTTGAATATAACGTATGCTACTATATCTTGTAAATCTGTCATAAATGGGTACCGCGTGTGGTTGTGCCAACACTGCTCTAAGTTGCTATTATTAGGTATTGATAATCAAGGCGGACGGAATCTTAAGCGCATGCCGTTAACTTGACAACGATTGTATTGTTTTATATTTCAGTATTTTAACCCCGGTGGTTTTACAGTTATGTCGGTACAATGTAAGGAAGTTTTGCTACTAGCGTCTATTCCTCGGCTACGCCGCATATAATTGGCTTTTAGGCCGACTCAGGACGTGGACGATATCGGTTATCTCTCGTATAGGCGAAATTGTAGAATTCTAGAGCGGTTTCTAGAAGGGCCCAAAGTAATTTCGGAAATATGTTTTATGTCTCTGGCATTTCGTCTATAAGTGTTTGAAGATAATACGTGGATTTCGTGTCGATAACGGTTAGGCGTTCTATCATCTTTAGTAAATAAATCCGTTATGTTAATTACGTGTACGGATTAGTTACGTGCAGTTGTTATTTCCATAGTTAGGCAAGAATCCGTTCTATATTAGTCTAGTCACGTTAATAAGTATACGAATCTCACCACATATCAAAAGAATTTTGGATAGCTACGAACACAACGGAGGGGGAATTTTTCTAACCACTAGATAGATCACGATTGGCCAATTTTGAAAATATAAAATCTTAACAAAAAAAAATTTAATATTAACTTTCATGTAAATATACTTCCGAAGTTCTAAGTTCGATAAAGTTTTCATCTAGTAGCTTAAAGCATAAAGCGTGTACTTAAAAGTCACAAAAGTCGTAATAAAGCTCAATTTGGTAGCTTAAAGTCTCAAGCTTTGGGCTTTACGTAAAACTTATATATTATATATTTTTTTATTTTTTTTTTAAAAAAATAAATAGAGATGCGAACACGGAATATGTGTCACATCAATATTCTTACTATTTTCAAACTAAGCTAAACGCTTGTGCTATGAAAATAGGAAAATATTCTTTATTAAATTTTATAGTTAGGTATTTGAGGTTAGGTCGTCTCCCACTTACGTTAGAACTTAAAAACCAATTGTTTTTATTACCGTATGTGTGATTATGGAGTTCTAAAGACTTACCTCCGAAACATTTACATTTCCGTCACTTAGTAACGGCAGACGTGGCAGATGAGCATTGGTAGAGAGATTTTTAGAGTGGAATAATGCGATTGTTTTTTAAAGCTCTTAGTAATGAAGAATCTCTACCCAAGTAAAATATATTAATTAAATAATTAATACATTAAGCGCGTAAGATGTAATTAATCATTTTTAATAATAATTAATAAAGCATTGGGAATTAGAACTCGAAATTGATTGATATTTTCTCCATTTGTCTTTGTTCATACTGTTATACATTATATTGTTATATTTGTCTTACTTAATTAAGGATATATTTAGAAAAAATATTTTACACTGATTTATCTAGTTATGTATAAAATAATTTTGTTGTAATAGTTGTAAAACGTTGCGATAAAAAAAAAAAGAATTTCGGAGCGCAGACCTTAGGCATTATGTAAATTATAAAAATGCCTCGATTATTATCAATTTGCTAACAATACTAACTAAAACTTTATTTTTATACTTATGTGATTAAAAATACGCAGAATAAACTCTTAAAATATAAATGACAAATTCGGATAAATTTGAAATATTAAAATTAGGACTGAAATACAACAATCTATCACGTGGCATGATACTTTTTGAAACATAAATATTATGCAATTTTTCAAGTTCTACTGTAAAAAAATTCCCATATTTCTCCGCAAATTACAATAACGTCATAAATAAAATATTTCCTAGATAATAATTATTAATTAAAACGACTGGGCTTGAAAAGATAATTTAAAAATCGTAGCTCAGCTGGCATGACACTAGCTCTCACACTGAGGGTTCCGGGTTCGATTCCTGGCGAGATCATAATTAATTTTATGTGATTTACACGAGATTGAGTATTTTGTGATGTGTTTCGATTTTAAAATTGGGCGTTTTGGCCTGTTGAAGCGTAAAAAAAATATTAGTTACAGTTAAAAAAAAATTGCGTTATGGAAAATATTCCTTTATTATTATATTAAAAAACAGGGCATCTAATGCAACTGAGAAGTTATATTATATTATAAAAGAAAGAGAGAGAAAATGTTATATAGCGCAACACGCCATTTTGCGGTCTCTTTTTACCACGCGGCCCTCGCTGAGTAACATTTTAACATTGTAGAATATTTTCTACACCGAATAAAGGTTAACCTATTGTAAATCAAATAAACATCAATAAAAAGTCAAACTGTTTCATTTGACTCCTGCAGTATAAATTCACCTCTCCTGACACAAGAGAGGGAATATTACAACTGGTGCAGCCAAATACACCCGCATTACAATTACAAAATAAAAATAATTATAATAATCAGAATATAAAAATTTCTTTAGATTATTCAGGTGTATGGAATATTTTTACCTTTCTGAATACCAAAAAAGTATCCAAAGTAGACCTGAATTTGGTCTACTTATTTATTTTTAATTATTAATTGATTTTTATTTACAAATACACAAAAAAATACTAAAAAATTTTCACGCATAATCTACAGGCGTATCTATCGACAACGTTAAACCTAACCTAACTATCAAATTTCAACAAAGTATAAGTTTTACCGTAATTTAACACATTATTTTATCTTGTTGCAATATGCATTAATTCTTTATAAGATATATTATATATAATATATATATATATATACATATATATATATATATTCTATATATCTCTCTATTATATATATATTAATTATATATATATACTATCTCCCTATATATATATTATAATATAATATGATATTAATATATATAATGTATATATAATTTATTTATTAATTAACTCCCTATAGGGCTTTTACAACAGATAGGTAAAGTGTACATTAACAGAATATATATTTTAAAGAAATAAATAATAACGTGTAAACATATTAATGACGTAGAGTCAAACGAAAATGCATCATATACAGATACTAATTAATATTTAAAGATAAATATAATATAAAGTAAAAAGGAAGTATATAACAAGCAGAAGCATAACGAAAACACATTATATAATAGAAATTCAAAAACAAAAAAAGTAATAATGTAGTGTGATAAGCAATAGCTCAAGCAAAAGATCATGTGCTTTCAAGCCGTGCGCGAGATCTAATAAAAATTACGCTTTCGTCACATACTTACGGTATACGTTGCTAAAACAGTAAGGTTTTGATAGAAAGAGATGGTCATATTTTATTTGATTTTGTCGGCGTCAGGAGTCCCCGCGAAACTACTACATCTGTCAAAATATTTACTTATTTTAACTTTTGACAAATGATCTTATATTATTTGAGTTGACTTATTATTTTCCATAAATAATTTAAGAATCATTTTAATAATTCTGAGTAATATTAATACTATGAGATAAAAGTCAATTTGTAAAAGATATACGGTGAAAAATCTTTTAAGTTATCTCCTGCAAAGTAACAGATTTGCAGATAGAGTACTTTACGTAGGGGTTGTCGATACTTGTCACCACCAGCCTGAAAGCTAAAGTATGTTATAAGCATTTAATGTGGAAACACGAACTCAAGTAACGTTTAATATTATAGATATTACCAATTACTTTAAACTATTTATTCTTATCTATTATAATTTTTATATTTAACTGTTCATATCTGATATTGTTCTGTTTACTTCTTTAATGTGATATAATATACGTGATATAACTTTATGTTTTTATATATTGTATTAAGGTGCTGTTTATACTTGATTTTATTTTTATATAAATATTTGTATATTACAAAAATTGTATATGTAAAAGCCTATAATGGGCGTAAACAAAATAAATAAATAAATAAATACATTTAATCCATCTACGCCAAACAGTCTAAATAATATTATTTTCTTTACTGAATAATTCTGCAAATTATATTCTAACACGTATTTTATTATAAGTACAAAAAATTAATAACGACAACAGGAAGTGGGCTGAAATACCTACACTATCTCAGCATAACTCACTAAATTTTCTAATATTTTACTCAAGTTCTGAATTATACATTAAATATTTAATATATAACTCGCTACTTAAACGGCGTTCACCAGTTTGTAATCACAATAACCCGTCCAACTAAATTTAAGTGTAGAAGTTGCTCAGAAGTCCAATAAAAACTGAATTCTGCAGTTTATTTCGTAATATTTTCAATCTAGAAATATACATTCTAGATTTTGGGAGAAAATATTATTTTTTAATTAAACGTTTATGGGCTTTTAAAGCTTATTATTGTATCTCAAGGTTTTGAATGAATGAACGAGTTCTATTTGTCAAATAACCTCATTTGCCGCGCAAATGAGGTTATTTGACCTCATTTGCGGACAAAAAACTCATTCCAAATGTCGTCTTCAAACCGCGCATTAATTGTATTATTTATCTGTTAAAAAGAGTGTTTTTTTATTAAAAAAGTATTAAAATCAAGTATTTTTATATTTTTTGATCATTTAAAACGAAAATATTGAAATGCAATATCTGTAGTATTATTGCTTCTATTGTTTTATTCGATAAACATGTGCGTACATTTCTGACATCAAATTTCGTTACTTATTTTCATAATTAATAAGTAATTATTATACAGTTATTATTGAATATAAGAAATTATTGAAGTCTGTATATAGAAAAACCAGAAACTGCAAATTTTTAGCGATTATTGTTGATTTTTAAATGAATATAACTATCACAAAAAGTGTCTAAAAACAGCAATCGTGCGCGAAATTGCGTGGCAGATAGGGCATATTCCGCGTTACGTACGGCTGGCGTACGACCGGTTTAATTAATTCTACATTATTTAGGAGATCTACTGTTCTTGCGGTGTATAAATCAAAGCACATAACAAGTTCTTTTCTATAATTTTTTTATAAAAATATTTAATAATAAAAATATTTATACTTGTGCTCTAAATTTTTAATACTTAATAATTTTTTACTGACAAACAGTCCTGAAAAGAACTTTTGTTCTGGCTCTTGCCCCAAACAGTCGGGTTTACTCGTCCAGTTTTGGGCAGGAACCAAAATAAGAGGCCCTTGAGAATGAGCAGTATTACCTGTTCGAAATGTCGGGAGTTTAAAAGTCCTTTTGAGGACTGTTTGACGCGGGTTCCCCCAGAAAGTAGTTCGTCATAAATATATAGACAATTATAATATAATATATATATATTCTTCTATATCTATATATATATACTATATAAACATATATATATATCTATATATATCATCTCTCTCTATCTATATTATGCTATTATCTATATCTTACCCATCTAATATATATATTTTAATAACTAATAAATAAATGAAATTAAGAGAAATACACAAATATGAAATAATAAAACTGAAAAATTAAATGCCGGAACCTGAATTCGAACCACGGACCTCTATCTTACGCGGACAGCGTGTTACCAATTTCACTATCCCAGCTACTTAATAAGCCATCAATATTTGATAGTTATATGTTTCTCTTTGAATTATTAATTCACTTATTTATATCATTCCATTTAAAAAAATGTTGATTATTTTATTTGTATATACCTATCTACTTTTACGTGAGTTTTTTTCATCAACATGTTTCAGAAATTACCATTCCATCATCAGGGTGCGGTATAATAAATTGTACAGCACCCTGATGATGGAATGGTAATTTCTGAAACATGTTGGTGAAAAAAAACTCACATTAAAGTAGACATATACAAATAAAATTATCAATATTTTTTTAAAATGTCAAACCATAATGTTGCTCAATCAATTGAAAAAAAAATCCATTTTTATTCGGGAAGTAATCGATTGTTACGAGAATATCAAACGAATCTTTGACGTCTTCCTGCTAGTATTCCAATGTGCTAGTATTCCAATGTGAAGCGCTCTGTTGTAATAATAATACATTTCTCCCTTCTATATTGATGGGCACAACACTACGTGTGAGATTCTTCTATATAGTTGTCATTTCCTCTTGTCAATTAATGTGTAGTTAATCTCTAATTAAAAGCCACGTAAAACGTTGAAAGTATTCTTTTATTTAATACTATATTTAACAGGTTATGGGCCCAGACCCACGTAATTAATGCAAAATAAGTTTTTTTTTAAAAAAAAAAGTCAAAATTAATAATAGTAAAATCAAAAAGAGTTGTGCGTTTTAACCTATAAGTGATCAAGTGGCTGTTGAGAGATCTGATAACTACCACGTTAGATGGATGCCAAAACATTGAAGATTATATAAATAAAATAATGACTACTGCTCATAAATTGAGAAATATAGGATTTATGGTAAATGATGAATGGCTGGGAACCTTACTACTGGCAGGGTTACCAGATCTGTATCAACCAATGATTATGGCATTAGAAAGCTCGGGTTTGGTGATTACGGCTGACTCTGTTAAAACAAAGCTTCTGCAAGATGTTAGAAAGTCAGATACTGCTGCGCTGTATGTTAACAAAAGCAAAGTTAACTCGCAGAAATCCAAACAAGCTTCAGAAAAGACAAACAAACCCAACAAAGGTCCGAGGTGCTATATATGCAACAATTATGGACACATAAGTAAGAATTGCAGGAATAAAAAGAAGGAACATAAATCTAATGACAACTCGGGCTATGTGGCCGTATTTTCTGCCTCATTAACGAATGACAATGGATGGTTTATAGATTCAGGGGCATCAATGCATCTAACAATGCACCGTGACTGGCTTTATGATGAAATACCACCTCCGGTCAACACTATCAAAGTGGCTGATGATAAGAAACTTATTGTGAAAGCATGTGGTAAAGTAAATCTACATGTTATGAATAATGGCAAGTCTGAAACTATAAGAGTTCAGAATGTTCTTTATGTTCCTGAACTAGCCACCAACCTTCTTTCTGTAAGTCAAATCATACAAAATGGCTGTCAAGTTAAATTTGACAAAGATGGTTGCAGGATTTTTAACAAAAATAATCTACAAGTGGCAAATGCAAAGTTAACAAATAATATGTACAGGCTCAATACACAAAGTGTTCCAGCATACATATCTACAACTGCAAGAAATGATGGCTACTTATGGCATCAAAGAATGGCACATTTGAATTTTGAAGATCTAAACAAATTATCTGAAAGTACTGGAGTGAAAATTGAAAACAATACAAAGGTGTATGTATTTCATGTTTAGAGGGAAAGCAGTCAAGAAATCCATTCCCTTCAGAAGGATCCAGAGCTAAACGTTTGCTGGAGCTCATACACTCTGACGTCTGTGGCCCCATGGAAGTCCAGTCACTGGGAGGAGCGCACTATTTCGTCACCTTCATCGATGACTTCTCCAGGAAAGTAACTACTTATATAATAAAGAATAAGTCAGATGTTTTTGATAAATTCAAAGAATTTAAGGCCATGGTAGAAAAACAAATTAATTTATCAATAAAGATTTTACGCACAGACAATGGTAGAGAATATCTAAGTAATGACTTTAAATCTTTCCTAACAAAATGTGGAATTATTCATCAAACATCCTCACCTTACACGCCCCAACAAAATGGGCTAGCGGAAAGAATGAATCGAACACTATTAGAACGAGCTCGATGTATGCTATTAAATGCTAAATTACAGAAGAAGTATTGGGCAGAAGCAGTTTCGACAGCAGCCTACATCACCAACCGCTGTCCAACCAGAGCACTGGCATTTCTAACTCCTGAAGAAATCTGGTCCGGTGAGAAGCCCAATATTAGTAATTTAAAAATCTTTGGATGTGAAGCAATGGTTCATACACCAAAAGAAAAGGTTAAGAAATGGGATGCAAAAGCGACTAAAATGATATTCATAGGTTACAGTGAACAGACCAAAGGTTACAGACTTTTTGATCCTAAAACTAAGAAAGTGTTAATCAGTAGAGATGTAATATTCTTAGAAAATTCAGTTATGAGAAATTACATTAAATTGCCGTTGTCAGAATCTACCTCAGACAGTCTTATGCACAATAATGAATCTATTAATAGCGAATCAACTCTAGAATCTTCTGATCAAAATATAACTACCGATGAGTCCTTCAACTCTGATGAAGGATCTTTATATGAACCAGAGGAATCAATAGACCTGAAAGATATTTATTCAAATGTTACAACAAGATCAAAGAATGTAATGAATAAAGCAAGTAATACTTATAATACCTATATATGTACAGATGACAGTTCAGATCAGCAGGACGCCCCTCAGACATATAGTGAAGCAATATCTGCAGATAATGTGAATGCAGCAAAATGGAAGGAGTCAATCAAAGATGAGTTGTTGGCGCATACAGAAAATAAAACCTGGCAGTTAGTGGATAAACCACCAGGAGTACGGATAATTGGCTCTAAATGGGTTTTTAAAATAAAAGACCTGCCATCTGGTCCGCTATATAAATCCAGGCTATGTGCCAAGGGCTGCTCACAGACACAAGAAATAGACTACAATGAAACCTTCTCACCTACAGTTAGGTATGATTCGATTCGAGTTTTACTTTCAGAGGCAGTTCAACACAACTCAGAGATGATTCAGTTTGATATAAAAACTGCTTTCTTGTATGGAGATATAAAGGAGGACATATACATGGCACCACCAGAAGGTTTAGATACATCATCAAATCTGGTATGTAAACTCAATCGTTCACTATATGGCCTTAAACAAGCTCCAAGATGCTGGAACCAAAAATTTGATAGTTTACTTAAGAAATTTGGTTTTAAAAGCAGTCATGCCGATAAATGTGTTTACATTGGCAATGTAAACAATAATTTAGTATACCTGCTACTGTATGTGATGGTGGCCTTCTACTGTCAAGCTTAAGAGAATCGTTAGACGTAGTCATATGTGAATTAAACAAGAATTTTAATATTAAAATATGTGAGCCAAAGAACTTTGTAGGCCTTCAAATAGAAAAGTCTAAAGGATGTATATTTATTCATCAAGCAAACTATATTAAGAGATTATTAAGTAAATTTAATATGCAGAATGCCAACTGTAATACTATTCCAGTAGATCCTCATACTACACTAGAAAAGAACTCAGCTGCACCAGACAAGGATATACCCTATAGAGAAGCTGTTGGATCCTTAATGCACCTAGCTATTGTAAGCAGACCTGATATCACATATGGAGTCAGTCTGGTGAGTCGATATTTAAATTGTTATAATCACACACACTGGAATGTTGTGAAGAAAATTATGAAATACCTAAAAGAAGCACAAAACTATGGTTTGTGTTACACATCGCACCAAAGCAATCAACTACAAGCTTATAGTGATGCAGATTATGCGAAAGATACATGCACACGGCGATCTTTAACTGGAGATGTCTGTATAAAAAATGGAGCTGCTGTAACCTGGACAACACAACATCAACAGAGTGTTGCTTTATCAACTACAGAGGCTGAATTTATGGCAGCATGTGCGACTACAAAAGAAGTTATGTGGTTGAAACGGCTATTAATTGATATAAAAGCATTTCATCAAGACTCAGTGACTTTACATATAGACAATCAAAGTGCAATTTGTTTGATTAAAAATGTGGACTATCATAAGCGGTGCAAACACATAGATGTTAAATATAACTTTATTAAAGAAAAATATGCAGATAAACAAATTAATTTAAAGTATGTATGTACCCAAGAGCAATATGCTGATATATTCACTAAAGCCTTACCTAGAGATAAATTTCAGTACTTAAGAAGTAAGATAGGAGTGTTTAAACCTAATTGATTATTTTTAATTTTATCAATTCAATAAGATATACATTACTTTTGTTAGGTAAGAGTTTGTGATTTGAAACATGTAATTGATTCATTTCAGTATTTTTTAATTAATAAAAATGTATGTACATACAAAAGTAAAACATACCTACTATGTAACTAAACATAAATAAGCAGATGTTGTGCTCACTATTTTTAAAAAGTTAACTTTATATATGTACTTTCAATTGTATCTTATTTTTGTAAGAAGGGTTACAATTTGGTAAGAGTGTTGTAATAATAATAAATTTCTCCCTTCTATATTGATGGGCACAACACTACGTATGAGATTCTTCTATATAGTTGTCATTTCCTCTTGTCAGTTAATGTGTAGTTAATCTCTAATTAAAAGCCACGTAAAACGTTGAAAGTATTCTTTTATTTAATACTATATTTAACATTCCCATTAAAATAATTCATATTAATAATATTTTTCGTAATGAAAAATTTCGATTATATTTGGACGTTTTTCTTAATTGAACAGTCTTTCGCATAGTTATAATATGTATTGGGAATATGTGAGACAGGAGGTGGGTCCCGAAGATTGAAGAAAAACTTTGTGGGTCGCGGTACTGTCAACTTTGGGAACCACTGCTATAGGGTTCAGCGGTCGTAGATTTTCAAGTCTCACGAGATCGCTTAGAAAATGAAGAAGAAGAAGATTGTGCAGCTGAGGTAACAAAAATAAATGATTTCGTCTCCTTTCTGCCATACCACACATTTCTTCCATACCACACACGACATTTCCAGCGATTCGGATTAAATTACAGCAATTTATTTTGTAATGCTGTTTTTCTTGTGTTGAGCTGTGCTCGGTGTTCAAGAAAACACCACCTTCGCTGGTAATCTATTCCCGCCAGTCAGGCGATGTCACCGGCTTCGTATTGTTGAATTTGTAAATAAATATTTAGTAGGTACTTAAAACACGCTTTCGATGAAGTGTTACCGTGTACACACAGAATAAAAAGATCACAGCTTAAAAATCAATTCTGGCAAGCCAAAGTTTTTTATTAACAAGGGTAGTTCGAAATAACTCATCGCAATAAATCGGTCGGAAGGTAATTGCGGTTTAACCTTTCCTGTGCGGTAT
>JADDOH010023441.1:0-11402 GCA_016648135.1 Agrypnia vestita
TTAACTTTGTTTAAACCACTTATTTATTGAAAAAAATCAACATGTTTCAAAGCCAATGGCTTCTTCATCAGGAAAACAAAAATAATATTTAAAAATCGAAGTATAGATCAAAATATTAAAAAGTTATATATGGAAAATAATAATATAAAGTACCCAATTAATATGAAAATAAATTTAAAAGATAACTATTTGCAAAAAGGACCTGATTATTTATAATATTCAATTTACTATTTACACTCTTTCTTATTTCCAAAATTTCTTATTTATCAAATTGTGATTCTGTATAATTTGTGTGTAAAATTTGTAAATCCTTATTAATATCAAAAGAATGACCCGTAGCCGTATTTTTTTCAATAAATAAGTGGTTTAAACAAAGTTAATTTATATTAATTATAATTATGTAACCACAAAATAAATTTGCTACATTTGAAGAAGAAGACTAACTTTTATTTCATTTAAAGGTGTTACACATACATTGACTATTAGGTAGTTATAACAAATTAAATAATTTTGATATTAACATCTTGACATAATAAAATATTATTCATTCATTTTATTTATCATTTTTTCGTAGGCATCGTTCTTTTTATTTCGGTTGGAATAATGATAACCACACGCACAGTATACAATAGGCATGCGCATGCAAAAGTGTAGTAATACTTGAGCGTGTGGTAGGCCTATATGTGCTGTGTCCGAGCTCACTCTCCCGGTCGGTAAAGATATCCGCGGTTATTAATTGTATGGCAGTTACTCAGTGGCGCAACATGATTATTTTAATTAAAACTAAATGATCCAAACAACAGATCCTTCTGAGGGTAAGTGTATTTGATATATTGAATGTCCCGAAAACAAAATTAAAGAAAATTGACGCTTAAATAAGTATCAAATAAATAAAATATTGCACTTTAAAGTTTCAAAAATTGTACCGTATATTTTGACATTTCATTTTGGCAATATCTGAGTAAAAATGTGTAAACCATAGAAGAGGTGTTTTATTTTATTAATTTAATTAAAAATAAGGTACAAATACATAGGTATATACAATAAATGGACATTTTTTTAGTACTTTGTAGTCCTGTAGAACTCATCAGTGAAGAGAAGCTCTTGAGTCTGATGAGGGAGCCTCAGTTATTATTTTATATATAGGTACATATGCGAGTCATTTAATAATATGGTAATTAAAGGTAATTTGATAATTAAATGTTGAATGTTTAAACGATTTGTGATTTAATGTTGGATTTTAAGAGTGTTTAAATTTTTTTATATTATTTTTTCTTCAAACACAGCAAAATATATTTTGTGGTGACGTTATAATTACAACTTATAGAAATAAAGTTTGTTTACACCACTTATGTATTGAAAAAAATTCAAAGTGTTTCAAAGCCAATGGCTTCTTCATCAGGATAACAAATATATAATAACAAAATTAAATTTAAAAATCGAAGTATAGATGATCAAAATATTGAAAAGTTATATATGGAAAATTAATAATAATAAATGTCGTCAAGACATCTCTGCCTTAGAGATTCGGAACTGGAGAGAGCTGGCACTAGACCGAGATGAGTGGAGGAAGATTATTGAGGAGGCCAAGACCCACCAGGGGTTGTAGTGCCAAGAGTGATGATGATGATGAATAAAGTACCTGCTTAACATGAAAATGACTAACATTATAAACAACCAGGTCCTTATTACAAATAGTTATCTTTTTAATTTGTTTTCATCATCATCTTGTTCAAAAAATATTTTTTCATTTTGGTATTGAGAATTTTATGTACAAATATGAGAACGTTATAAATAAGTATTTTTTTTAATTTCCACCAATTGAATGCTCTTCTCATTTCTTCAATTCTAGTGGTTGGTTGGTTGGAGAATTCTGAGAAATTGTTGTTCTCTAAACAGCGGCGATGTTCCCTTATTCTTATATTTAGGTTTCTTGCGGCTTAGCCTATCACAACCTCCACAAGTTATTTCGTATATTCCACTCTTTTATAGTGAATCACTTTTGGTTTTTAAATTAAGAAAGTTTTTACCGATTTTATTAGTACAAAACGCGGGTTTTATATGTACGGGGAAATTGCTAGTAATTTTAGTGTAAACTGGGCCAAGATATAATATTTCCACCAATAACTGTTTTTAGTAGTGTTAGTTTTATGCCTTGAGCGTAAATACGTTTTTGTTATCTTTTTATTATTTTTTAATCATAGTATTTTATCAACTAGCGTGCTGTCAAATCCACCGTTATAAACGGTTTGTTTTATTATTTTTATATCACAGATATAATAGTTCTGTATATGTTTGTGCGGACAGCGTGTAAATAGCCATCCGCTTTAAAGAACTTAATATTCAATTAATACCTGTCAATACGATAATCATGCCAAAAAAATGTAAATTATATTTCCTCTCTCTAAAAAACATACAGGAGTAAACCAAAATACGCCAACAAGATGATCACTGACCTGCGATTGACTATTTATTCTCCAGCTTCGAAGACAGTCGAAATCGTCTGGTCACAAAAATCTTCGGGCCGCCCTTTTCTGCAGATATCTTGAGAAGTTTCGATATAGTTCCTCCACGTCACAAATAACACGCGTAGGAATATAAACTGGTGAAATCCCGGAAGATATGATTAAAACATTTACTAATCAATTATTAACATCCGTTCATTCGCATCCGATGCGAAGAAATGCACATTCCAGAAGAAGAAAAACGCAAGCAATCGTTTTTCTCATTCCCTGATTCGGAGGCAAAATTCAAAAATGTTATCTTCATGCCGGCGCGGGCGCAGTCTTATTTTGTGCTCGGTGTGCGCAGGCTGACCAACGCCATCTAGCGTCAGATTTATTAGCTCCACAGAAGCAGCGTCATTATTGAGCTAATATGGAAAAAAATCAAATATGCCTCCAGGAAAGGTTATATTTCTAATAGTTATTAAATTAATCACCATTTTGAGAAGTATATACATCTATCCGTTATATCGCCTTACCAGGTTCTATTGAGTGGAATGTTAGTCACTCGGATCAGCATAGAATGAAAGTTGTCAACGTGTGTGCATTATAAAGTTCAATTTAATTTATTTAGCATGTGGTGTTTAAAGTATTTATTAATTTATTTCTGAAATAAGGAGACAAAAGTTGATGATGTATATGAATAATAGCATGAGTTATCAGAATCGAACGTATTTCACATAGAAACAAATTTGAAATATTTAAACAATAAGACGAAAAAATAAAGAATAGAAGACGAGAACAGTAACAATATAATGGAAAAAGTGAACATAAAGAAGTAATGAAATATTCAAATTATTTTGAGTTTGTCGTAATTTGTCCCTGGGACAAAATCCAGTACTGTGTTCTGAAAAATTTGGACAAAGTCAAAATATTCTGAATCAAAAAATTAGTCTAAAATGGAGTTTAAAAAATTGAAATGATATTTCAGGTGTATTCTAGCGCAATGAAAATAATTTGGAAGAATCTCATTACGCGTATAGATAAAATAAAAAATTCCAATCAAAAATAGATATGTCTTTAGTGACATCTGTGGTTAATTAAGGGGAATGAAAAAGCTTTGGATGCCGGTCGCACTAATGATTATTACAACATACATATAAAACTTAAATATATAGAAATTCCAAAAATTTGATAGACGTGGTATTCTATCATGGGTGGAAATGGTGACCATTACAGTGTGTAAAGTGATCACTTAAGCCAGGTAGGTCGATACGATAGGTCGTAAGCCCTATAAACACCCAACTGCTTCCATACCTACTTTCCCATAAAAAATTTAATTTCGTCTCTATAAGACATCTTTAATATATAACGCCAAGTTATATATTAAAGATGTATTATAGAGATTATCCAAACTAATATATATCGCCCAGAAAGATGCCTTATTGAGTTGTCCGGCAGTGACGAGACGAGCGAATCTAAATAAATACAAGACGAGAATTTACAGAGCAGGAGGCGAGAACATCTGACTTGTCGAAACAAAAAGGGAATTTTTAGATCGAGACAAAACAGTTTTGCCACATAAGAAAAAAAAATCTGTAAAATCGATTTCTGTGCCAACGTGACATGACAAATATCGAAAACAGCATTTGCATTATATATAATACTGCTAAATACCCCGCTTTAAAAATATAGAGATAATAACTTGAGATTGTTACTTGTTATGATAGTAAACTACAGTGGCGTGCAGTGGGTATAAATTTATGTTATGCTGTGACCGACTTTATATCTATATTAAAAAATATATATATAAGCATTTACCTACCTATAAGGGTTTATACATTAAAAAAAAAAATTAACTGTTTATAATAAACTATTTTGAGTAGCTTCAATCCACAAAAATAACTGCACTATAAAATAAGTATTGTAAGCAATACTTCCTAAATATTTTATTTAGGTAAAGGTAACACGGCAAAAAATTTCAATATATTTCGAAGACGATTTATATATAGTTAAATCGGGAACAATACTAATTTCAGATATACGTTTCTTTTCACAAAAATAAATCAAACATTTTATGATAACATTATGATATGTTCTGATATGACAGATGGTATTTACCACAGAATAGAGAGATTTACATTCACCATAGAAAAGACAATAGAATTTACACTGAAAGTTTTGGGTGGAATTTGTAAAAAATAACATTTCTGCAATGACGTGCGCATAGTTCTCACCTGGCATAGGACCTTTCGAAGAAGCACGCTAAATTTACTTGTCTATTACACAAAATTCGCAGCATTAAAAATACACGGTTTTTTCTCGACTTGACTATATCTATGGAACAAATTTGTTGGGCGAGATAAATGAAGTTAGGTACAGAAAAGTCGGAAATAAAACTTCTAGCCGTAGGACGAATTACGGCTAGAATTTTAAATCGGAAAAAAACCGATACGTCACGTTAAGCACAAACGTCAGAAATAGAACTTCTAGCCGTAGGACGAATTACGGCTAGAATTTTAAATCAACTTTTTTATTATTTTAATTTTTTTTTTACATTTATTTTAAATTACATTACATTACTGCACCCCACTGGTAAACTAATATTTAAAATGTAAGAATAAAGGCTTGGATAACGAAAATTGTAAATATTAGGTCCTTACATATGAAATTGAGGTTTTGCCGTACTGGCAAATTTGATCTCAAATATCTTCTCTTTGGCTAGGAATTCCAAATCCAAATTTATACAGCTATTTACTCATGTATTTGTGTTTTGAAAATTATAATTCATTTGTTTTTTCCTCAATTGTTTTTTTCTTTGCGTCACTCAGTTTACAAAATGAAAAACTTGAAATATCGCGTTATTTACGAGTACGAGTTCCACCGTGGCACCAGTGCTGCAGAAACGGCTCGAAGGATTAATGATGTGTATGGCGACGGTGCCGCAAAAGAAAACACAGTGCGTTTTTGGTTCCAACGTTTTCGTTCTGGAAATTTCGACCTGCAGAGCAAGCCCCGTGGACGGCCGGAGACCAAAGTTGATAATGAAGAATTGAAGGCTATTGTGGAAGCGGATCCATCGCAAACCACATCCGAGTTAGCTGCAGGCTGCGGTGTTAGTGATAAAACTGTTTTAATCCACTTGAAGCAAATTGGTAAGGTGAAAAAGCTTGAAAGGTGGGTACCGCACGAATTGAGTGAAGCAAATCAACAAACGCGCGTTGACTGCTGCGTTGCATTACTCAACCGGCACAATAATGAAGGGATTTTAAATCGAATCATTACCTGTGTTGAAAAGTGGATCCTGTACGATAATCGGAAGCGCTCATCGCAATGGCTGAACCCTGCCGAACCAGCCAAACCATGCCCCAAGCGCAAATTGACTCCAAAAAAGTTACTTGTGAGCGTTTGGTGGACTAGTGCTGGTGTCGTTCACTAAGCTTTCTTAAATCTGGCCAGACGATTACGGCAGATGTCTATTGTCAGCAACTGCAAACCATGATGGAAAAGCTAGCTGCTAAACAACCGAGGCTGGTTAATCGCTCTAGGCCACTGCTGCTTCATGATAACGCTAGACCACACACTGCACAACAGACGGCTACCAAATTAGAGGAGCTTCAATTGGAATGTCTAAGACATCCACCGAACTCTCCGGACCTTGTCCCAACAGATTACCATTTTTTTCGAAATTTGGATAACTTCTTGCAAAGGAAAAAATTCTACTCCGATGGGGCAGTCCAAACCGCCTTCAAAGATTTTATTGATTCCTGTCCGAATGGTTTTTTTAGTAAAGGGATCGATGAAATACCTATGAGATGGCAAAAGTGCATAGATATCAATGGTACATACTTTGATTAAATAAATATATTATAATAAAAAAAATCGGCTTTATGTTCCTCCCATACTAAACGTCAATTTCATATGTAAGGACCTAATATACAGGGTTATTTATAAAACATTAATAACCTCGCAGGACTATACTCCTGCCTTGATTATGAGTCGAAAATGTTCAAGCTATCATGATCTAATATCAATAGTAATGGAGATATGCGACATCAAAGTTTGCTTTTTGTTTTCAATATTTCTGACTTATTTTTTGTTAAACGTTGGACTATAATTACAGTAACTAATATCAATTACGAAAAATTCAATCGTTTCAATACAAGTTAAATAAAATGATTAAAATCTTGAAAAATTCCAATTGGAATGTTTTCCAATTGGAATTCGAAGGTTTTTATTTTTTTATTTGACTTATATTAAAGGAAAATAATTCTTTATACTCGAAATAATTTACTGTAATGATAGTCCAACGTTTTACAAAAAATAAATTAGGAATATTGAAAAAAAATGCAAACTTTGATGTCGCATATCTCCTTAACTATTGATATTAGGTCATAATAGCTTGAACATTTTCGACTCATAATCAAGGCAGGAGTGTAATCCTGCGAGGTTATTAATGTTTTCCAAATAACCCTGTATATTGATACTTAATGACTCGTGTAAAGAATATAATTATTTAAAATACAATTTTATTGAAAAATGCACATATAAAGTTGGTAAATGATAGACTAAAAGAAACAACGAAAAAAGTTGTCACTCTTCTAATTATAACTAATGATGTAGATGCAATTAAAGTATTGAGATGTTATAACACGGCTGTGACGTAATGGTAAATCTTCAGCAAGCCAGTACTAACGGCAATTCGCGTGATTATTCCTTTGTGTATCGCAGTTAGGGATTATGATCCCGGTATATCGAATATTTTTCAGGTCCCGCAAGCCTGTGATTGAAAAACCTCATCTCGAGATACAAAAAAAATAAATTAAAAAGAGAATTGCGGCCCGCGCGTCCCAAAATTTCCTAAGTGCTGGCGCGCTGTGTGTTGGTCCGGCTGCACTCTGTTTCACTCGCACTCGAGCGTGAGTGAAGTAAAGAGCGGCTCGAGTAGAGGCGTCATTGGTTGGTCGATTCACTGGTTGTGTCCACGTCAACAGGTTTAACGTAGTATTACTATTAAATAAGTAGTTATTATTAAAAAAGATTATTTATTAATACATAGTTGAGTCTTTATTTGAAGACTATTATAATCATCATCATCATTATCATCATCATTCTTGGCACTACAACCCTTGGTGGGTCTTGGCCTCCTCAATAATTTTCCTACACTCATCTCGGTCTAGTGCCAACTTTCTCCAATTTCGAAGCTCTAAGGCAGAGATATCTTTGAAGACGTTGTCACTCCATCTTAGTTTCGGCCTTCCTAAGCTCCTTCGCCCTATTGGCCTTGAGTTCAGCAGGGACTTTGGTGCTTGATGCTCGGACATTCTCTCCACATGACCCAGCCACCGAAGCCTAATCTATCTTGGAGGTACATAAAGCCTTAACATACGTCTCAGAGGCGTACATATATAAATGACAACCTGTAGGCTAAAATATATCTATTTATGTCATATTTTTCGAAGGAAGTTTAAGGTTGGGATATTAACTAATAATTAAACACAGATTTATCAATGAAAACTATAATCACAGTTATTATTACAACAAAATAAAAAAATACGCATATATTCAAACTAAAAAAGTCAACTTCTCAGAAATCAACTGAAACATATATTTTTTTAAAACAATCTAATATTTTTTTAGCATTAATCACTTATTCTTAGGACATACATTAAAAGTAATCAGATTTTTAATGACTAGCTATAATTTAAGCGCAATCTACACAGACATCAACTTTGTCTTCGCAACATACTGACTTTTTGCACTTAAAGCACAATAATTTTGACATTTTCTTTTTTTGTAAAAGCAAAAAGCGCGTTATTTACGATTTTTAGGCTCAGGTTCTCCTGCCTGAAGTTGATTACACATGCAGCATTCTTGTAAAGGGAAAACCTCTTCAGTAACATAATTATTTTCATCTTCGCTTTCAACGTCGTCCACAAACTGGTTGTCCTCGTCTTCAGTAGCCGATTCTCCTAGAGAAAGATTGCCGAAATATCGTCACTGTGTAATCTATTAAACCGCGATATATTTATATCTGAAACAATGCCGAGATAAACATAAAATGTACAAAAAACTAACGAAAGTAAAATCACACAATCTTAGTCCAAAGTTACACAAAGCCTAAACATACGTCTCGCAGGCGTGTTGTACGTCAATAAGTCAAAAATGGCGGGACTTTCCTTGCCGACACAGGCGTCACCGGCAAGCTCCTGTGGGCTAATGAGTTGGTTAAACAGCATGAGGCGCTAACTTCACCCGTTAGAAAGAGATAGAGAATTTTCGATTTCGTGTACGCCTCGCAGGCGTAGATTAGGCTTCTAGGGTTAAAGAAAAATGTTGTCATCTTATTCCAGTGGAGCAACGGGTCGCGGAGCAGTGGGGAGAACTTTTTTGTGCTTTGACGGGAAGATGTCGAGAATCGGGGACATTTGTTGGGATGGGGTGTTATTTGTGAGTGCTTTCTCTAAATTTCATTTTTTGGATTTCGACGGTATCTAAACTGTTCACTATCAATTCTTTATGAAGAACCACTCGGTTATTAGGAACCACATTTATGAGTAACTTCTCCACTTGGTTTCTCAAAAAGTATTGATAATGAACAGTTTGGAAACCTTCGGATTCTAAAAAAAGCTTAATTTCGGAGAAAATTTCATAAACAACATCAGATTCCAAGTGTCTCCGATGTATTGTCTCCAATCCTTGACATCCACCCTTTATAGCCCAAAAAATTCTCCCCACTACACCTGATGAGAGAAACTGCACCTCTCGAAACTGTGGTTGTGATAAATTTATCTCAACGTGTGTGCATTACAAAGTTCAATTCAGTTTAAATCAAATTTATCATTATTGTTCATTGGGCATGTTGTTCATTGTTTAGTTTATTCGTAGGTCAGTGACTTTATAACTTTTTTTATCTACGAACACTGTTTTGTCGGTTACCCGACCAGATGTTTGACTTGAGAAATGTTTGTGTGACCATCGTTGGTCTTGTGATCATTAGTGTCACCGGGTTTATGTGTAATGGACCGAGTGAAAAGAGTTGTTAACGTAGTTCAATGTTTATATTTGTATATTTTTAAATGTACGGTATATTGAACTTAAAAACTAGTTAGTATTACTTTAGAAGGCTTTGAATTTTAAAAATATGAGTCGAAAATGATCTAATGCTTTTAAAAAATATCAATGATTGCGTAGATTAGCGATATAATACATTCTTGAATATTATAAATTCCCTCGCTTTGTACAAATATAATTAATATAACGTCGCAGATAAATTCTGGTTCAGTTTTGTATTTATTTATAATGAATTAAACATATCTTTTATAGATGATAATGCAATACTGACAAGAATAAAAATATATTAATTAATGAAAATTTCAATAAATGTATTTATAAAGCACAAGTTGTGTACCTATACTTAATTCAATACTTCCTTCAAAGGAGGTCAGAAGCATCCACTGACCTGCGTTAGTACCCTGAGATGCGCAGCCACCCTGGTCCACCTGCTGCCCCAGGCAGGAGCAGCGGCAGAGGAGTGGAATCCAGCTCATTCAGGGTTCGCGGGCTTCCTCAGGAGTGTCGGTCAAGTGAGACGAGAGCAGACATTCGTGAAGATCAGCTATCACCGCTTTTATTTCCTATCTTCTTGTGTCAACTTATTGTTCTCTGATCAGATCTTTTATCAGTTAGAAGCGCTGGTCAGTTGTATTATTTATTGTACAAAAAAATTATTTCCAGGAATAAATTCTAGCTATTTTCACATTGGCTAGGCCTTTTATTTAGAAACCGTCTCATATTTTAATGTGTTTTTTAAGGTAAATTATGATCAAAAGTATTAAAACCTAAGTAATATGAATAGGTATCATAGAATAAAACAGTATGACAACATACGTATTCTCATAAAAGAAACAAGATTTATTATAGATGTCTCATAGAAATGAAGATATATTTTTTATATGAGAAAGTAGATATGGAAGTCTATTTTAATATCTTGATTTAATTAATGATGTTCCCACGGGAATAAAATCCAGTATTGCGTTTTTGTAAAATTAAAATGTATTCAAAATATTCCGAATAGATGAAACAGTACAAAAAGCATTATTAATATAAAAAGTATAAAATTATAATTTTTTTATCTAAATTGGAAACTAGATATTAAGGGTAGATAGCCAAAAGGGCGTTAGTGATAACTTATAACTTTACAGGAGAGCAGAATAAAGTTCTGTCAATCTGATTTTGTTGATATTTCTTTTATTATTGAACGATTTACAAAATTCCCATTCGTTAATGCAAAACACATACATAAATAAATATTGACAAAATCAGATTAACAAAAAAATACCTTCGCTCTCCTGTAATGTTCGAAAAAATCACTAACGCTATTTTGGCTTTCAACCCTCGATATATTTATTTTAAACAGTATAATAGAATCAAATCAATTCGCTATCAAGCTGCTCTGCTCGCGAGTGCTGAGACAATTTTTCCTCATGGATATTCAGCCATTCATATTTATTGCTCTGTTTGATATTCTGCGTCTCCTTTAACATAAGCAGTGTTTTTTTATCATTTGAAACAAAACGGAATCACACAAGTCACATTTATCATTATTAGGTGAGCAAAGTTGGTTACATTACCAATGTTGTGTTGTGAGAAGCCATTATTCTCCTGTTTCTTTTTTCACTTGAGGTACATTCCTCTATACTCGGTTGGTACATATTTAGTTGTTCAATTCCGTGGCTGCAGTGGTCCTCATAGATAGTCTACTTGACGACATATTTTGTTAACAGGATGAACCTTTCCTGTTAATCCGGTTATTTTAATAACGTCTCCTTCTGCAGACACATCTGCCTGCTGCCCGCAGTGAGGGACCTCCTGGCAGCCCTGTTTCTGAGACTCCCCCTGCCGGTTTTCAGGAGTAGCAGGTTTAAGGGGGGGGTAAGGTTAATTCGTACAAAAAAA
>JADDOH010023442.1:0-28223 GCA_016648135.1 Agrypnia vestita
ATCTAAATTGGAAACTAGATATTGAGGGTAGATAGCCAAAAGGGCGTTAGTGATAACTTATAACTTTACAGGAGAGCAGAATAAACTTCTGTCAATCTGATTTTGTTGATATTTCTTTTATTATTGAACGATTTACAAAATTCCCATTCGTTAATGCAAAACACATACGAAAATAAATATAGACAAAATCAGATTAACAAAACATTCCTTCGCTCTCCTGTAATGTTCGAAAAAATCACTAACGCTATTTTGGCTTTCAACCCTCGATATATTTATTTTAAACAGTATAATAGAATCAAATCAATTCGCTATCTAGCTGCTCTGCTGGTGAGTGCTGAGACAATTCTTCCTCACGGATATTCAGCCATTCATATTTATTTCTCTGTTTGATATTCTGCGTCTCCTTTAACATAAGCAGTGCTTTTTTTTATCATTTGAAACAAAACGGAATCACACAAGTCACATTTATCATTATTAGGTGAGCAAAGTTGGCTACATTACCAATGTTGTTTTGTGAGAAGCCATTATTCTCCTGTTTCTTTTTTCACTTTAGGTACATTCCTCTATACTCGGTTGATACATATTTAGTTGTTCAATTCCGTGGCTGCAGTGGTCCTCATAGATAGTCTACTTGACGACATATTTTGTTAACAGGATGAACCTTTCCTGTTAATCCGGTTATTTTAATAACGTCTCCTTCTGCAGACACATCTGCCTGCTGCCCGCAGTGAGGGACCTCCTGGCAGCCCTGTTTCTGAGACTCCCCCTGCCGGTTTTCAGGAGTAGCAGGTTTAAGGGGCGGGTAAGGTTAATTCGTACAAAAAAAGGCATGTTTTTGTGAATTTTTTGTGACGACACACTTAAAATCTCTTTATTAAAACTAATAGTACATTAAAGTATGATATTTGAAAAACATTGTGTAAAATTTTCAAGACGAAATATTAAGAAATACGGCAATGGCAGCAATTATTCGGACGTGTCTCGGAAAAAAGTAGAATTGCGGTGTCCATCATAACTTGGTGCTAAATCATCTGAAATCAAGAAATCAAAGTTCATTCGTTATATAATAGATTTTCCCAGGTAACGCTGGGAGGGTTTTTTGAAATTTCAATTTTTTGGAACACTTTGAAGGGAAAAACGCGATTTTTTGCGAAAAATATCGACTAATTTGTTATTAAAAAATAAAAATTAATAACAAATTTGAAAAAAACTCGACAGCGTTACCTCGTAAATTATGTACAGAAATAGTATTTAAAATTTCAAAAGGATTATGATGGACACCGACTTTGAAAACGTAAGATGTGGGGAAAACAATTTAAAGTTTTGCACACTGTAAAATTCAAAATAAAACTCAACACTTACTTTACACTTACACATAATCGTCGATGCCATGTTCACACGGCAAAGAGCTTTCATCATCAGCATCTGTTTGTCCTTGTCTACGCAAAACTCTTCCAATGCAAATAGCACGTCCGGTAGTCCTCAGGTGAGCGCGTCTCTCAGCTGCCCGAGCAGGTATAGAAAATCAGTCTGAGTATCGCTCAAATGTTCATAATTTCGTCAATTTTGCTCCGATTGACTTGAAATTTTGACACAATATTCTTACGATGTTATCCATTCATTTAAAAAATTAAAAATAAAATGCAAAAAAAAAAGTTAAAAACCTTACCTCCCCTTAAACAAGGCAGTCTTCCTCTTAGAACCGGTCCAATTTTTTGAATGGTCTCGATTTACCACTCAGTGCTTGGCCCTTCTTCTATGTTACATATAATTACGATTTTGGTTGGCAGGATTACGTGCTCGATACTATCCGCGTACAAGTTAACCCAATATTCGCAAAAGCTTAAGAACATCGCTGACTAATTACGTTTTGTGTACACCATCAATCGGAGCCATCTTGGTTTTAAGCTGTTGATAGGCTTGATGTATCATTATTGTAATCTAATTGTAATTTAATTTTCTCAGATATTTTTTCACTGCGCTGTAAATGTGTGTTTACTTACTTATTTCAAAAATTTTTTTTTTTAAATATTTTTTTTTAATCATCAATGTAAATATAGATGTCTCACAGAGACGATACTGTATATTTATGAGAAAGTAGGTATATAAGTTTTTTTGGGTGTACATAGGGCTTACGACCTATCGTACGGCTGGCTTAGGTGATCACTTTACACGTATGCAACGTTCACGTGATCACCTAAGCCAGCCGTACGATAGGTGGTAAGCCTATGTTCACCCAAATAAAACTTCTATACCTACTTTCTCATAAATATACAGTTTCGTTTCTGTGAGACATCTATGTATACATTGATTGATTAATAATATCCCTGTGACAAAAAATCCAGTTCTGTTCTGAAAAATTAGGACATACTCAAAAATATTCTATTTTTTTTTTATGGAAAACTAACAGTACAAATAAAAATCAGATAACGCTTGAATATTAAATAGTTAAGAGACTATCTTATGTTTCCACAGAATAATCATGTAATGTATTAATATAAGGCAACAATAACCTAAGTTATACTGTGAAGATATGTGGAACATAAGAGAAGCAGAAACTGCGTGTTATGTTTGTATGTCTACATATGCATACAATGGTGCAACATCACTTTTCATTTGTTCAGTAATGACATATAAACAATTTTAAATTAAAAAGAGCACATCAATATTTTGTTACACATATATGGACTGTAATGTCGGACCTCCACGACATCTTGGTGTTCTTTAAGAATACCAGTTTATTTGATTTCAAAGCGCTATGCATATCATCTCGCAAACCAGTGATGGTAATCCGGAGTCTTGTCTGAAATATAATGAATTTTGATGAATATTATATATCATATAAAATAAATACTAATATTGTTTTAAAACTTTGTAGAAATGAGTTTGTTTCGCATAACTAATAATGTCTTCTTTTTTTTTCAATCCGTTGAGCAACTTTGAAGGTTGACGTTTTAAAAAAAAGATTTTTTTTAATAGATATGCGAACACGGAAAACGTGTCACATCAATATTCTTACTATTTTCAAAATAAACTAAACGCTTGAGCTATGAAAATAGGACTAACTTGCTGTTCTGGAGTGAGATTCGAACACGCGAACTTTGGATGACGATGCGAGAGTCCTAACCACAAGACCAACTAGCTAGTTTGTATCTACTTGTATTCATTAATTACACTTTCATGTTTCGGAAAAACCTTTTCATCGTCAGGGTGTTTTATAAATGTCAAAATATCAAAATGAATGATTGTTTTTATAAATTATTTGAAAAATTATTTTTAAATATTACTGCAGAAGTTCTTGAATACGCAAAATTATTGGAAAATTGGACTAGTAGTTAAATTTAACTGATTTTTAATAATTTTCTGTTTACTTTTACATGCTTTACTAATTTCTAATGATTCTAAATTATTCAATTTAAGACCAAAATTATTTATGTGTAAAATAGAAAGTCCTAAATTTTTATCAAAACCGTGATCATTTTCTAATAAATGATTTGCAAATTCAGAAAAACCACGATTATTCCGACATCTTAAATGCTCTTTTACTCTTATATTAAAATTTTAACCGGATTTTCAATATAAAACGCTATACAATGTTTCCACGAAAGTTTATAAACACTTGAATTGTTAAATACGAGTAAATTATCTTTCCTTTTTGGTTTTATGAGGAGTTTCCCTTATTATTTGTATAAAATGCAGGTCTAATATTCATCATTTTTAAAACAAATCAACTTTTTTATAACAAATCAATCCATTTAATAATAGCATAAAGTTTACTTTAGAAATAGAAAATAATTCGACACTAAATTTTTTAGATCTAACACTTTTTTTAAAATAATATTAAAATCGAATTTAAAATTTAGAGAAAGCCAACTTTTACAAACGCTATTATATGTACTACATAGTACATCTAATCACCCTCTATCACATAAACACTCCGGTTTTCATTCAATGATACACCGTCTTGTCAATGTACCTCTGTCTCACTCTAATTTTCAAATTAAATTAACTACAATTCTTAAATTTATGAAAATTTTCATTTCACCCCATCGATGTTGTGAATAGAAACGTGTATTGGGTGGATTAAAAACACGTAATGGGGTGAGTGGAAACATGTAAAGGGGCGTGCAGTGAGAACATGATGCATGACTTGCTTCAATTGAACATGCATTTGGAATTAAAAATCGAAATGAAATATTTATTTGGCATAATGTAATGAAACATTAAAATCTGAATAGTATGTTAATGATTATGATAGGAATATTACGAGATACATATCTTATTTCGGTTTCTTTTCAAAATATATGCTCAGGAAAAAGTCATGCTTCTTGTTCTCACTGCACGCCCTTGATAATGAGGTAAATGGAAACATATTATGGGGTTGAATGGAAACATCTATCATTTAAAACAACTAATAAAGAAACTCAATTCAATTTAAAAAATTATAAATGCATAATTTAATATTACACGTTATTTAATAATATAAGTTATTTTTTATTATAATATACTTTATATACTTTAATATATACTTTATTATAATATATACAAAATTATTAAAGTAAAAATAAAACCCATGAGTATGCTTCAAATATCACTTACTTCTCGTGACATGGCTTTTTATCAGTAATACAGATAAAGGATTATTTAAAAAAAAAATGTTTCAACAAACGCAAATTAATTACCAAACCCGGTATATAAAAGAAAAAAATGTTAATATTGACCCCATTCCTTGTTCCCATTCACCCCCTCCAGTTGTTTCTGTTTACCGCGCGGGTCGATTCTATTCTCCCCACTTCTTATTTCCATTTACCTCAATCATCAAAATGTGACAGATTAAATATAAATATTGCGTAATGCTATTTATGACACATTAAAGCTAACTCAGGTAATTTAAAACTTCACAGTGATTGTTTAGGTTGTAATTCTTTTAAATCATCTCGCATTTTATGTGTTCAAGAAGTAAGTTTCGTAGCTACACAAAAATAAAGACTTCTATAACTGATCTTTAACTCGCAATATGTCAAACTGTAAGGAACTTATGTATGGCAAAGTTTTACCATTGGGCAAAAATAATATCGAATGATGCAAAATAAAACATTTGAAAGTACTTACACTTTCCTTAAATAGTGTACGACGGTTTTAAAGTTCCTACTGAGAATAATTGTTTCTATTCACCTTCCAGTTTCTATACACCCGGTACTTAAGGTACGTGTTTACGGTACCCGGATATCTGTAAAATATTCCAAAAAGAACTTGGCTCAGTATCACACAGATGTCTCAAGTATATTTAATAAACAACTTGTCTATAATTAATCAGTCATCTATGTTATAATTGCCGTAACACAGATGTCTGAATAATATTGAAAAAAAAACTTTTCTTATTATTACACAGATGTCTTGAAAATTGTTAATTTTAATGAACTTTTTATGATCTTTTTAAATAAAAACACCACATGAGCTTTGGTATTTATTGCGCCTCGTTGCCCCAGGATGATGGAAATCTAATCAAGAACATACAATGTTTACCTTTAGATTGCGAAATTCAATACCGTTGAATGATCAGTTGGCGGTCATTTGCTGGTGTAGCATTTTAATTTAAAATATAGTGTTTTTATATAACTTTGTACTACACACACAACATTTTAGTTATTGATCACAACTTACGGTTTAAAGACAATTATTAACTACACCTGATGATGAGAGGGACTACTCCTCTTGAATCCTTAATAGTGATAAATATAACTCAAATATTGTGTGTAATACAAATATGCGAAATTATTATTTTCTTAAATAATGCTAGCAACAGAATGTTAAATCACAAAACAGTGTAAATAAAAAATATGAAAAAAGACATAAAAGTGGGAAATTATTGGAATTATTTTAAGGAGGAGAGTGACGGAAAAATTAACTTGGTCATTAATAATAATATGTCAGTTCTTGCGGTCACACCGATGTCTCCTAGCTAGGAGAAAAAAATTAGGAGAGCCTTCTTCATTCAATTTAGAATAGAAAATATTATTTGCACGTTGGGTGAAATATCTACAGTTGCAGAGATATGCAACAAACAGTAACTCATATCGAATATTCAAAATTCATTCACTTTAATACAAGTCAAATAAAATTACAAAAATCTTAAATTTTTTAAAAAATCTTTTTATTCGTTTTGTATCAAAGCGAATCAATTTTTTATATTCAATATAAATTACTTTAATGACAGTCTATCAGCGTTCATAAAGATTCGGAATAATTTTCTTGTAAATACGAGTACATTTATCACCCAGAGTTTTATCATATTAATATTCATTAGGTATGATTGTTTTATAGTACATTAATTATAATATATAGCAGACAATAAATATCAAAAATATACTTGCCTGTAGAAATAATAAAATTCAAGTAGGAAAATGTGCATACCAATATCTTTCTTCTGGAACTGCCTTAAATTTTAAACAATGTAAAGGTATATAATATTTTTATCCATATAATTTCTAAATTTTTTGAAAATAATTTGTACAACTCCATTTTTCGAGTTTTTGGAACGATTACGGTATTGATAATTTTTGGAAACATTCTGCAATAGATCAAATGTCCCAGAAAACATGACGACCCTTCGGTTATCGCCAGAGAAGTAGGACATTATACAGAATAAAATATAAGATGTGTATCTGCGGTCTTTGGTCAAGTTGTGCTAAGGGTGCAAATGCAATTTGACAGCAGAAGAGCTTGAAATTCCCAAGTATCCTTGTCATATAAGAAGGCATAAATGTTGGGCTTGTCAATTTTACGTCATCTCGATACGAATGCTGCCACGTATCCACATATTGAGAGACAATTTCTATGAATGAAATTGATAAATTTTAAATATGAAAATTAAGGAAGTTTCACAGAGACGAAGCTATTTATATGAGAAACGTGTATGAAAGTCTTTTACACAATGGCACAGGGCTTACAACCTTACGATGAAATTGGTGAACTTTGCATCTGTAGAGTGATCACCTAAGCCAGCTCATGCTGGTTGAAAGCCTTGGGCCATCGTATAAAATTTCCATTCACGTTTTCCATATAAACATCTTCGTCTCTGTGAGACTTTTATAATTTATCTCAATTAAATAATAAATATTAAAATAATTATATATCAAGTTGGAGATGTGCCAAACTAAAAAAAAACGAAATATTTGAGATTTAAACAGTGCAGGATAGGGAAGATGAAAATGTTCAAAATATTCATAATTTTCAAAGGAAAAAAATTATAAAAACATTAATGTTAATCCAATTTATCGAGAACTCTTATTATAATGATAAGTGCCCAGTGTAAATACAGTTCTGTTGATACGCAAACTCATCAAAAGATAAGCTAGATTATAATGTCGAAATAGAATTTGGAATAACGGAAACTTACGAAATGTGATTTTGCAATGATTCATCATAAAATAAATAATTATTACAATAATAAAATACCAATAGCTACGGAATATGTAAGGAAGTCCCCGGCTAGCGTCTGTCCCTCTGTCTGTCTGTCTGGCCGCGCTAATCTCGAACAAATCTGTATGCAGTTTTTACTGATATGTTATACATTCTTCCAGAATATTTTTATGTATTTAAAATTTCCCCAGCACTTATAGGAAGTAAGCATTAGCGGTATTAGTGAATCAAGTCAAAAACTTGCCACTAAAGCTCTCATGGAAAACGCTGCCTAATTTTTGTATTGTTAGAGATACAAAAAAATCGCGTAGGAAGGATTGTGTACAACTAAATGATCTACTAAAATTCAGTAATAGTGTATATCTATATTTTACGAATAACTTACGCTAATCATTTTTGTCTACAACATTTCATCAAATGTCTAGCAAAGACTGTAATGGTTAACTTTCCTGCAATTTTGACCAATTCAGTATTGATCCTTAGCAAATAAAACATTAACAAACATATTAACCAGCATTTACCACAGATTAAATTTGTTCTTTACGCCAAAGCATTAAATTAAATATCTTAGAAGATATGACGAGATTAAAGAGATAAGACGTAGACAAAACTGTACCGGGCGAAGCCGGGCCGGATCGCCAGCTATAAATACATTGGTATATTGAACATATCGAAGACAAATCAAAAATACAAAGAATTTATGTAAATAAAAAACTTTATTATTTAAAATTACGAAATATGACTTTTACACTCATCCTTACTCACTTGCTATCACGCCTTTTCTCCACGAGAGTAGGCAGAGAGGATGGAGCGCCTCACTCTTCTGTCCTGACACTCTCCACATTCATACATCTCCGTATGCAGCATGACGGTGGTTGGGACTCCTAACAGAACCATCTTTCAATGTCTGTCGTCTAGTTTGTGTTTTCTGGGGTATTATGCCGTGTTAAAACGATCTTTCTTGCCAACCTTCGGATCCCCTTGCAGGGTCCATCATCAGGGTTGTCGATGGTGATATACATGTTGCTGGTTGTGATCAGTGTGCACTTCATACAAGCAAAAATGTTTATAACCCTACGGGCAAATACAGTGCATTACTTAAGATTCCGGGAAATGAAAATTAATTACTTCTTCAATAAATGCAAATTCACTTTGTGGTAACATTTTAAATTATTAAAATTAGAAACAAGTAACTTTGTTTTAACCACTGATTTTATTTTAACAAACACTCTTACTTGGAAACGATACGTAGATGATGTCTTTTGTATCTGGACCGGAACTGAAAGACAACTTAACATTTTTCTCAATTTCCTCAATAAACTTCATCATGAGATTAAATTTACTATTCAAATAGGAAAAAAATGTAGTTTAAATTTTCTTGATTTAAATATTTCTATAGATAAAAACAGACTAGTATTTAATATTTTTCGAAAGGACATTTATACAGATATTGTGATACACAATTCTTCAAATCATCCATTCTCCCAAAAATTGTCAGCTTTTCACTCTATGTTAAGTAGACTAATTAATGTCCCCCTATCTGTTGATAATTTTAATATTGAATTAAATACAATTAAAAAAAATTGCAACAATAATGGTTATAGCTCAAAATTAATAGACAAAATGTTATATAAAAAGTATAAGAAAAAATTTATTTATTCTTATGTTTACCTATTTATACTGGATACAGATAAACAATGGAGAAAAATATTATTTATAAATCCTCATATATCTAAGTCAATTATGAAAAATATACCTAATTCTATTCAGCCAGCGTTCTATACGAACAACAAATTTAAAAAAATATATATTAAATAATAAGGATAAAGATAACATATTAAATAAATCAGGGGTCTTTAAATTGATTTGTGAGGATTGTGGATATTTTTATATTGGTAAAACCTGTAGAAACTTTAATATTAGAATCAAAGAACACCTAAGGTGCTTAAAAAGTGATGGTTATTCAGAATTCGCCAACCACCTTATTGAAAATAATCATTCCTTTGATTTTGACAAAGGTATTAAAATTTTGCATACAAATAGCAGTGATGTACAATTAGATAAATTAGAAATTTTAGAAATTAGAAAAAGCATTAATAGTAATTTAAACATAATAAATAACCAAACTCTTTTCACTAACAGTTACCTTTTGAATATATTCACTTATTAATTTTTAATTTATTTATGTATACCTTTGATTGTCATATATTTTTGTTTCTTACTTAACTTACGTATTTGTCTTTGATTTGTCATATATTTTTATTTCTTGTTTAACCTACATATTTGTCTTTGATTGTCTATGTTTTGTTTCCTCATTGGGGGGGGGGTAATCTATGCCTGTGCATTTTCTTTGTTTGTTATTTTTCTATGACTTTATAAATTAAGATCTATACTTGTTATGATTCTTCAGTATACCTTGTATTCTCTTGAAGAAGGGACCGTTGGTTCCCGAAACATGTCGAGTGTTTGTTAAAATAAAATCAGTGGTTAAAACAAAGTTACTTGTTTTTAATTTTAATAATTTGAAAATTAATTAAATAATTTGATAAAATAATACACATTTTATCTAATATAATACGTAGAACCAGAGAGCGATTGCGTACTACAAAATTATATTTGAATAATTGTTATCTCTTGAAAATAGCACGTAATTCTAGCAGTTGTCACACGAATTAATCTCGCAATTTTCTGTCGATGCTTTTACTTAAAACCAATTTGTTTGCTCGCGCGCAAACAATTTGTATATTTTTAAACGATTTTATTAAATTTCCCTTTGTCTGTTCGCTAGGAATCTTGTACTTTATAATTTTAATAATTTTAATAAATCTTATATAATTTGTCCCACTTAATGACCAACAATCGTTCTCGAATTTTGCAGAGAGACATATTCCTGATTACAGTAGAAATAATCATTTCTCAGTTCAATTAATTATTTTAAAATATTATATAAAATTTCCATACATTTTTGTATGCGACATCGTACATGCCGGTGACATCTGTCTATTCGTATTGTTTTAAAAGCAACTTGTTTAATGTCGTGCGAAATTTCCGAATTTAAAAATGGCATATACAGGGTGTGCCGGGGCCACTCACTCGATTGTGAAGGATTATAAATGAGCAAAAAATCAGATTTAATGACTTGACCTGAAATATGTTCTGAAATATCCAAAAAGACAAAAAAAAACTAACTAAACTAGTAACTTGATTGATTATAAAAATTCATTCGCTTCAATACAAGTCAAATAAAATGATTAACCCTCGCAAAACTTAACTATTTTCAGTTTCTGTAAGGTTTTCATAATTTTATTTGAGTATTGAAATGAATTTTTATTATTGATATAAGTTACTATAATGATAGGTCAACTTATCGCAATATTGAAATACTGAAAAAAGAATGCAAACTTTGTTATTGCATATCTTCATAATTATTGATAACATTAAGTCATAGTTGCTTATAATCAAGGAAGGAATCCACCTGTAAAGTAATGTGAACTAGCTCCATTAGCCCTGTATAAGTGTTGAGGTTAGCCGCGCAACTGTTGTGAACTCTTCAGCGCCATGTGTGCGCGGGCTGTCTGGAGGCAGATCGGCAGAGTCATCAGATTCCCCGCAGCAGGGCGGGCAGGGTACAGCAGAGCAGCCTGGCAGCGGGCCGAGCAGCGGCGGGAGGAGTCAGCTGCCGTTCCGGGGGACTCCTCCTCGAGCACATGCGCAGACGCGACTCCACTAAGCGGAGATTGGAAACGGTTAAGCGAAAGCGATTAATTTAGTTGTTTTTCAGCTAAGGAAGGTTAGATTTGATTACAAGATTAAATATGCCGAAGATAAAAGTAAAAATAAATCTTATACTAAATATTATATATCAAAAGTGAAAAATAAATTCAAGCAGCCACAGTACTATGATCGCAGTACATGCGCATGTCAAGTAACTCAAAACGTGGGGCGCTTTTCCTCCGCCACCAACACCCGCTTGCAGCCTCACTCTGCATGTAGCATTCTTCCTTCGTGGGAGCAAAAAGGAAAACCCCTTGATTTTACCGATAAACGCTTATAAAGTACTTTTGTACTAATATTCTGCAGTCAGATTATCAGCAGATGGGCAACAATTGTTTTATGAATTGGTGAATTAGTGTTTCCTTATCGTCTGTATAAACGTGGTTGGTCCCACAGCCCGCCAGCATGTGCACACATGAACCAGCGCCAATTTCTGGTACACGACCTGGTGCCATGGCGGGCTCCAATACGTTAGACTTACTAAAATAAAAACAACACGAGCTTGTACATTTTCAAACAATCATCAAAAGGTCAAACTAAATACTCTTAAAAATATTTAATGTCTTTGCGAATAAGACGCACTTTAACGCAAGAAGACGTTTTTACTGAAGGGGTAACAGCACCACCTCGAGATATCAAAAGTACATTTAAATTAAATTTGTTCATTTGTCGTAACTATGTACATGCATAAAATTTATTTTGTACGGAAAAAAAATTGGTTTACGTAATGTATTTGATCGAAAATTTTCGTTTATCAATAAAATATTAATTCAGAATATTTTAGTTTGTTCAAGTCTTTCAGAACAGTGCTGGAAATATTGGTGTCTGAAAATTGCGTCTTATCTTATCTGCTCCACTCCTAAGATATGCAATTTCAATAACAGGTACTTGCCTTGGAGATCGCAATCTCTATCGCTTATATTATTTCTGAAATATTTATTTTTATCATACATAATGTTTCGTAAATTTTTATATGTATTCTAGACTAATGTTACACTTTTTATTGCTTACAAGTATATTATACACGGTTCTAAAATTCTTAATGAAAATATACGGCATGAACATATTTAGCAAGTCAGCAAAAAATATTTTACTGTACTTAGTCATACCCTCGGCAGGCTTAAAACTCTCTTCCGATTCACTGTGAAATATCAATGACGCAATCCCTACTTCTTTTCCTGCTTGAGTGTGCCGAAGTGTGTTATCTGGATGTCAATGAAGAGCATCCCAACAACCTGGAATGCATTCAAAACTTTTCAACTTCAACAAGTCTTCCGCAGTCTTCTTCGTTGCTCTACCATGTTTTATCTCTCCTTGATGTATATCTTCTTTTCAAACCTTACTCACCTCAGTACCTGAATTCTTAATTCTAGTTTCTGTCTTATCATGGTTTTCCACTCCACGAAGCTGACTGCGCTATGCATCCCCACTCATAACTCAGAACTCTCAAGCTCCCCACTACAAGCGCTGTCGGCCAGGCTGTGGAACCAGCTATGCACAGATATCACATCCAGACCATACCTATTTTGAAAAGCATACTAAAACAATGTTACCTTTCCATAAATATAAAATGAATATTTGAATTTTCTAGCGATGGGAGGCAAGAAAGTAAAATAGATAGAAGTGCGGATAAATAGAAAGAAAATCCAAGGAATGTGTCAGAACAAAAGTGAATGCTTTCAAATCTGTGTACAGGCCCATCCTGATATATGGCCATCACATTTGAATCTTAATGGAGAGAGTGAGAGCGAGGATCCAGGCTGCCGAGACTACTTTTCTAGGGGGACTAGAGGGCGCCACACTGATGCACAATGTGAGAAGTGCCGACATAAGGCACACACTCGGCATGGAGCCCCTAGTCCTATATATTGAAGGGTATAAAAGCAAACGTAGCAATATCCAGCAAAAATTTAATGCAGCCATCGAGGATAACTAATTTATATTGAACTGAATTCGAGATTTTATCGGAAACATCGTATTTATTAATAGGAAACATGATTTTGGAAGAAATGGATACATATAATCCAGGATTCAGTACAATTTAAATAATTAATCCTAGGTAGCCTGCAATCTATTTTTTTTTAATTTTTGTGTATTGCTGCCTTTGCTTGTATACCCCACATATGGAGAAATCACAAATGAACTAACTTGGACATGTGCTAAGGTCGCCTGAGGAACAAATACTTAGAACTATTCTCTTAGTAGCTTCGGGAGGAGGGTGACCGGTGGGTTGCCCCGGATTGAGCTGGTAGAAACAACACACGAAAGTGTATGAAAACTGAGTGGTTAACACATACGGAAGCAGCATAGTCGAGTCTTTGGGCCTCTGACCCAACTTGGATAGGGGGAGATGAAGATATAAACGTGGAATATCTCAGAAAACTACACACCGAAGATTCTTAAAGACCGTGAAAACCTTAGAATATTTTTAGTTATCCTGAATTATTTACTATACAACTATTATTTTAATTTATTCTTAAAGTGGGTAATACAATAATTTTTATATTTCTTAATAAATACAGCATATCATAAACGCTTTCAAAATTTTTATTCAAAAGTAAGTAGGTACCACTTTTTTTTTAGTTTTCTCTTCAAAATCGTTATATTATCTCTTTCATCCCTCATATCACCTGGTAGTTTCACATATCATTTTATTCTACTGTACTTATCTTATTTTAACTTTTCTTATTGCACAGCGGTCATGTTCGTCTTGGCTTTTTAAAATTTTTCTTAAGAAGAAGAAGCCTAGTTTATGAAATCTATGAAGTTTCTTTCAGTAACAGGTAGTGATTTTCGTATAAACTTGATTTTGTTTTCAGTTTTAATTTTATTTTTTCAATAATTTTGAATTTTTCTAAAGATATTGGTTTTAACTTGAATTTTTTGTTGATTTTCTTTATTTGCGTTTAATACTAGAAATGTTGTTGCTTTATTTACTATATTAGATCCTTCTTTTTCTGGAGGAAATTTTATATCTTAATTTATTTGACTTGTGTCATTTTGCATGCATGACTTCATTATAGTATAGTCCACATTTTTTCGAATCGTTTTTTACATTCTCGATTTTAAGATTTAAGGTATATATTTTATTATTGTTTAGTTCACTGGTTTATTTGTTTCCCTATATATTAAATTATGTTCTACATACAGGGTGTTTAAACTTTAAACTTAACAATACTAACGCAAAAATCGAGGGAAAATAAACTCAATTTGCGAATTTGTTGCTTTTCAATTTGGGAATACTAAAATCAACATCCGTGGCCAATTTATTAGAGTTCCCACATACGTGTTCTAAATCAGTAAAAACATACCTATAATAAGTTTTAAACAATACGGCAGATATATATTAATTGATTTAAGTATGATTTTTTAGCTAATTAAAACACCTAACGATACGTTTAATTATTTACAAAATTACATAATTGACGACTGTATCAGTTGGTTAATATAATTATAATTACTTTGCGCTTACTCAGTTTATATGTTGTCCCTTCATTTTATTACGTATAAAGTGATGATTGTGCAGTGTATTGACGGTGTTATAACTAAGTAGCTGCTCTGTTAATATTTAATGCTTTTAACTATCATACTTATGTAATTTTTTCTGCAGTTCAAAAAGTTAAAATTTAAAATCTATGAAAATAATGTCACATTAATGTCAGCACTATCGAACCATCGAGGACGTCCTGTAACAATCTGGGGTGATCTACAACCTACAAAATCCAGAAATGACCTTCTCCTGAACACTAGAATAATCCAATAAGTACGAGGGTATCGTACACGCGCGAGAACGGAATATTCTAGCAAATGATAACAGCGCGTTACCCAGCGATAATAAAGTGTTTGTTTGCGAGTAATATATTGCGGAATAGTTTAATTAAAATAATAGCGTTTAGACTAATTGAAAAGTTAATTAATCATTAATTAATAAATCGCAAATTAATTTCCAGTGTTTTCATTCCTTCCTCCCTTGCCCTTGACGCGTGACAATAAATTATATGTTAATTTTTTGTCATATATAGCGCACCTGTGCGAGAAAGATTAAATAGGTGGAAAAATGTAGAAGAATCATATCGGGAAAAGGAATATTACGCTCTCACGCGATTGTCTAGATGCATTATACATCATAATGCATTATTTGTCACGAGTAATTGTATTAGCCTATGGTACTTCATGCTCAGCCCACTGTGCGCGCGCCCTACTCGTCGTGTTCCCGCGGAGGCAGTGTTGGGAGGATTTGTCAGGTCGATTGGAGATAAACTTGTTTTTAAATAACTTGACGCAAAACATTTCTCGCTATCGCTGAAACTAAAACCAGGTGGGTCTATCTGAAACCTATACATATTGTCTCTAAAATAACGTATTTCTTCACATCTACTGTTTAATTATAATTAAAGTTCTATTTAAGTTATATTTTTATTATTTATTTATTTACTTTACAAAGGTAATAAATAAATGCTATTTTACACTATAGTTTTGTTATAAATAGATATGCTAACATAGAAGGCGTGTCGCATCAATATGCTGACTATTTTCAAATAATTATTAAGTTTTTTTTTTAATACAAAAAGTATGTAAATCTATCAGAATATTTCCTAATATTTTGAGTATATTTAAATTTTAAAAAGAAAAAAATTGAAATAATTTTCAGGAGTATTCTTGTGTATATTTTAACCCTGTAATCCTACTTGGGGTGCTGGAGCACCCCACAGCCTTTTCAATTTGTTATTTTTTCATTTGTTTTGTAGGTATAAGTATATGTCCGCGTATTTAACTTTGCGGCCGAGTATTCTGAATTGGTCAGTACTTCGGTGACTACCGAATTTTGTAGATGTATGTACTTGTACATGTGTTGCGGGGTGCCCAGGCACCCCGGTGTAGGAAAATCGTTGATATTTGTGTAATATAAATTTAATTCTTCTACAAGTTCTTGAATTTTATTTACGTGATATTTAATAATATTGATTAATTATTATTACTAATTATTGCTTTAACCTTAAATTTAAAATTTTAGAGATAAATTTCAGTTTTAGTTATATGTAATGGGCTACTAAGGTCCAGTGTATTCATTATTATGTCCATGGATAACTGGTTCACCAGCATTCTATTAGAGAAGAATTTACTCGCAAAAGACTTGAGCATGGTAGGTACAACACGTAAAAATAAAAGTGAAATATCGGCCTTATTTTTAGAGCTACGAGACATAGGAAAAAACTCTGCTATGTTTGCGTATGAAGGATCTAACTCTCTTATCCTATTGTCCGCCAAAATCAACCAAGAAGAAGGCCATCATTAGGTTGTTAACTTTTCGTGATTTTTCTGACAAAAGTAATGAAGTAGAGCTCTAGAAAATAATGAATTATTATAATAAAACCAAAAGTGGCGTCGACGTTTTCGATACAATGGCTAAAAATACTACGTCCAAAGAAAATTGCGATGGTGGCCGATGTGAATTTTTTATGGACTTTTTAATGGTGTTGCCATTAACTCTTGGGTTCTCTACAAATATTTAAAGGCAAAAAATAAATCAGCAATAATATCCAGAAGAACTTTAAAAAAAAAATTGGGACTCCAACACTCCTTTTTATTTCGACATCAAGAAAAGGCAGCACGTTGTCTCTCTCTATCTCCATGGTGAACTTCAGGTTCTTATGTAGTGAATTAAGGTGCTCCAAAAATTCACCTAGTTTGTCTTCCCCATCGACGTATCTCCACCAGAACTTCGGAGTAAAGGATGCTGTGTCCAGTGCCGTTTCTTCGAATTCCAAGAAATCTGTATTAATAGAGATGATTGTCTCAAATTAAAAACATCTTGGTATCCGGCGCTTCAAAGTCATTCTCGTCGCAGACTCCGCAGTGATCAGACAACAGATGAATCATACACACAACATAATACAACACATGATGACTTCGGCACGGTACTGCGAGCCGATACTTAACCACAACACAAACACTCACACATCAGCCCTGATGATGGACCCTGCAATGGGATCCGAAACGTCGGCCCGAAAGGTCGTAACAAGACGGCATAATACCCCAGTAAACACAAACTCGAATGTTCTTTTTTTTCTATCCTTTTTTTTTCATTAGACTTTTTATAAATAACGCATGCATTTATGACATTTATATCCGACAAACAGTTTGCTATCCTTAGATACTATTCTCAGCTTCTGACGTGAATACGATAGCACCCTATGAAATAGTCCATCAGATCACCCCCCCCCCCTATGAGCATTATATTCATATACGATCAGAGGTTTTGGAACAGATATTTTGGTTTTATATATATATGGTATAATCCACAAATCTAACGAACAAAAAAAAAGAACAATAAAGTATTATTTGAATTTTTTTTCAACCTTAAATTGTGTAATCTTATATTTTATTTTTATTGTTAAATTATTATTAAGTACCTATATATTGTAAACAAGGATTTTTTGAAATAAAGAAAAAAAATATATATATTTATATATTTGTTTTATCTTACAACACTGAAAGCGGGCTCGACTGCGACATTTTTAGATAACAATATAACCACCTTAATGTCTTTCCAAGAAATTATTTGAATTATCAGTATCTACATTAATTGTAGATAGAATAAAGAAAGGAGTGCTGAGATGGTTTGGTCAATGGTGCTGAGATGGTTGGTTGTGGTTTGGAACGTACGAACGAGGAAAGGATGGTTAAGAAAATATATGAGGCGAGTGTTGAAGGCAACAGAAATAGAGGGCGTCCGCGAAAGACCTGACACGATCAGATACAACAAGTGTTTGAGGATGGCCACGTTAAAAGCCGCAACAACCGTAGAACTTGTACGAGAAGATGTATGAATGTGGCCGAAGCAAAAGTGGTGTGCCAGGACAGAAGAGTGTGGCGTTCAATCCTCTCTGCCTACCCCTGCGGGGAAACGGCGTGATGGTTAGTTACATTAATTGTCATTTGGTCCTCGTACGTTCACGGGGAACACATTTTTTCATATATTATCTGATAACTTGCAGGGAGGCACTATTCTGCATGACCGCAGCCCCGGACCATATAATCTTATTTTGATTAAATATGCTGCAGGTGGATTTGAGGAATGAAAATTGTCGAAAGAGATAATGTGATTGAGATTTCTCGGAACAATTCGCGATAGACTTACGATTGCTCTCTAGGATATTATCGTCTTTCCCAGAATAAATTCAAAATTTGTGTGCATATCCATACAAAATAGAGCAAAAAATTGGGGGACTTTCATGGCACACATTTTTTCATCCAAAGGTGCATGTGAACACAAATTATTTAGTAAATCTATCGGTGATTTTATTTAATAAAATTGGTTATGGTTAAGATCATTTTAGGGTAAATGTGTCCTATTGTTATTGAAATGTAAGACGTGAAATATTTTTCGAATAGATCTTATAAGCATTATTATTTTTTTATATACAGTAGGTACTCAATTTTATATTTATTTACCAGAATACGCACTTGCACTAGGATATTGATTGTCATAAATATCAGTACATCTTTGTATTGTTTGTTTTCAAGAGCTGTGTTGCTTATTTGATTGATAATTTTTTTATGCATATAGATTTGCTCCTTGAAAATTTTTTCTGTTATACTATTTGTGAAAAAATAAGTAAAAATCTATAAGGTGTGTCCAATTCCACAACTTCACTGCCCAACAGTGCATTTCTTCCGAACTGCGTTTGCAACTCGCTAATGGAAAATGTTTATTTTTCCAAACTAAATTCCGCATGGCACCCGCCGAACTTGTGCGGTTGTTGAAGGCAAAACATTCATATTTGGTACAGATTTATCTTGCGACGTTGATCCACTTGTAGTCACAGAGTATCAGTCGTATGCTGGTCATTGTAACCAACACCGTTAATGATAGGCGGATAAGAATTTTTTCATTTTCGACATCCGATTCAGCTTCTGGACCATCAAATCTGGTTCTGATAGTATCAATATCCGCATCGTTATCATCATCTTACTCCTCAAAACCATCTTTGGACTCGTAATCATCTCTCATGTAACGATTTATGAAGTCTTCTACCTCAGCATCTTGCTCTTTTTATTCATCTTATTATCTAAAAATGTTGTATGCATTCGAATTCACGCTTACTGCGAAGTGTAGTAATTTTACAACATAAGAAAAAAAAATTATGTAACTATATGAAATTATTTATTTTAAAAAATTTATAAATATGCATAAACATACCTTGATTCAAGCCACTGATATTTTTTATGGTACTGAAGTACTTAAAAGAGCCCCATAAATAAATGTCAAACAACGACGAATTGAAAATCCGCATGACATTAAATTATTAATTGATTTTAGTGATCACATTAGTGATATCTAACGGTCAAAGCAAAATGTTTTTGAATACTCAATTTAGCAGTCTACTTGACACAACAATTTATAAATTTATTTATGTTTCGATTCCACACGATGATAAAAGTTGAAATCGTATGTTTTGTATGCAGTTTTATCACACCATACATTTAAGAATTATAATAAAATAATACACTTCAAAATCTAGGTACTTGCCGCGGTATTGGCTTTATTGGAAAGATAATTTTATGCCATTAATGTTTCAATATGATAACGATACCACAATTTTCTAAATAAATTTGCAACGTTCTTCTGGCGTGAAATGGCAAAGCAAATTTAGCACAAATCGGCTGTCAGCTGTGAAATTGGCTGTCGCCTAAAAAAATGTTGCCAATTCAAAAAAAAACTCGGAAAAAGACATCCTTTATACATATAAACATAGAGATACTAACAAATAAATGTAATACTCTTGTTTCGGGTTGAGGTTGCTTCCAGTAAAGACTTTGTTCTCAACAATAACGGTTTAGACAATCGTTATACAGTAAGGTGTGGTCTGGATAACAATGGTAGTAAAAGAGAGAGCGACTCGACATTCACGCGCCTTTTTATACATTCTCTCTTCTGTCATGCAGTCTCTTTTTGGCGTCGCGACATACGTTCCTCAGATCTATTACAATAAATATTAAAATAATGTAAAAAAAAAGATTTTGTATATTAGCCCTAATGATAGAACCTGAAATGGGATCCGTAACGTGGACCAGAGAGGTCAGATATACACGGCAGAATATCCCAGAAAACTACACACAGAATATTCTGAACGGCCGTGATAACCTGAGAACCTTTTTAATTATTATTTTCTGTGAGTACTTCTTAGTGTATTTATCACTTCTTTTTTAAATCTGTGAAAATTTATTTGTCTTGTCTGTTGTGGTAAGTAATATAGTTCCAGTCCGTTGCAGTGGAGTTTCAGGATTTTTTTGTAATTTCGTATCCCTGTCTTTTAATTCGCCACTAACCAATGTACATGACTGAGGGTTTGGATTTTTTTCAAATCATTTATTGATATTGATTTTTTGTGATCTTTGGTAGATTTTTCAGTCTTAGATCTGTTCTGTCTTAGATACCCCAGAAGGGTATCACGTATCACTATTTTTGGTTCATACACCTTGATGTATTCCTATCAATTTTATTGTGAAAAACGCGTCAAATTCGTTCTCTCTCTTCGGGGTGGTCGCGTTTTTTTTCCGTAAGATTTCAGAGCCAATGGTAAGTCTGCGAATTTTTAAATTTTGTCGTAAGAACACCCTCATGGTCGTAGGTAGCTGCACATGTTAGAAAGCCATAAATTTCTGAGGAGACAGGGAACATGATTTTTACCAATTTTTCTCCGAATCCGTGCTAAAAAAGCAATTAGTTTCTAAAACCGACATTTAACATTGTTCGCCAGTCCGTTCATTCATTGTAGAAAAATCTCGCCTTGCTTCCGTATTTGTCTCGAACGGCAATAAATCGTGTTGACGTTCGCCGGGGTGGTCTAAAAGCTAAATGTACCTAGACGCGCGTTCCATCTATTGTTTGATTAGACTATAATAATTAATAACAACATGTATGTAAGAGCAGCAGCAGAGGATAAAGTTGGCTGGACTGCGGTATTGTAATATATAATTATAGGTAGATATAGGTAGACAAAGATTAGGATTCTTTTATCAATTTTAAATGTACATAATTATAAAATTTTCAATTGTATGTTTGTCAAATGTAATCTAGTTGTAGTAATGTATTTTTGCTAGTGATTAATATCATAGTTCGGTTGACCACCGAAAATAAGTTAAGAAATAAGGTATCTTAAGTTGCATTTCATTGTATAGATTTAGGTAATTGTATAGGTAATTACATAGTGTATAGGAAATTGTATGTTAGGTATTGAATAATAATTTTATGTTATATGATAATCAAATAATTTTAATGTAATTAATTATATGTAAAAATTATTTATAAGTGGTATTAATTTTAAGATTTTTATTTAGTTAAGATTAATTAAGTTAAATAATATTAAGAGGCGTGCCCGAAAGTTAGGTCTAACGAATAAAAATTAAGGGTTGGACAGGAGGGAAGTGGCCAAAACGCTGAAATGTATAAAAACCCTGTGTGGCCACTCCCACAAGCAGTTGGGACTTGGAGCTAGTTGGGAGTAGTTAGCACGGACAGCAGTGAGACAGTAGTTAGTTGGAAGTGGGGTTGTGATGGGAAATACGGCGTCGGCCGGCAGCGATGAGGTGGCTGTCGGCCGACCATCAATTAAGTGAACCGCGGAAGGAGTGCCGAAAAGAAGAGCAAAGAGATCTCGGCTAGTCAGAGCGACAGTCGAGCGACCACGCCGAGAAGCCCCAGCGGAGGAAGAAGACTCCCTGGAGAGCCGGGTGGTCTGACGTGATCTTGACTGTCAAGGCGACAGTCAAGCAGGCTGAGGAGGACGCCTGAAGTCCACCAACAGCGGCGTCAGGTGGATTGATGTAGCCTGACGTGGCCGCTGTTACGGACGAGGAAGAAGAGGACAAGGGCGGAGCCGAAGACCATTGGAGATGGTCAGCTGGTTATCAGGGCGATAACCAGCCCGCCGCCAGCGCAGAAGGAGACCAGCGTGAGATGGGCCTCACGCCATGCGTCACCTTCGGCGTCGCTGGAGCAGAAGCGCGAGGGAATCGCGCGGCGACGTCGCTCCGTGATGCGTACAGCGTCGCGTCGCCGGACCAGGACGTCGCCACGTTCAAGACGGTAGAAAGGTAGAATTAACGTTAGATAATAAGGTTAGATTTAACGATGAATTTCCAATTTCAATTATGTAAATATATGTACGATTCAAACTCGAATGTTTTCATTTTAAATTTCCCACTACCACCACCCTTAGTGATCATCGCTCAGAAAATTTATTTGATAGCACGTCAGAGCGGCGATCGTAGCCGAGGATCTGCCCTCTGAAAAGTGGGAAATGACCACGAGTGCGTATCAACCTTAATTTTAATATTCTTCTCGGGTATTCTGTATTTCAAATAATCTTATTTCGCTTCATTAAAATGTATGTTAGGGAAAACTTTTAATATTTTTTTATCACACATTTAAATGTTGTGCCAGGATAGAAGAGTGTGGCGTTCAATCCTCTCTGCCTACCCCTGCGGAGAAATGGCGTGATGGTTAGATAGTTAGTTAAAATGTATGTTTCAACATTGGAACCGAATATCGCAAAAACTTTATTTTAATCTCGCATTGATAAGAAGAAGCGAAATTTAAAACTCGGATTACGTGAGGTGTCTGGGTAGGGCAGGCCACAGGGCCGGCTCGCTCGCTGCTTTTTTCCCGTCCATATAGTTTAGTGACGTATAGCCATCTCGTCAGCAACTAGAGTGCATATATTAGTCTTTGGCCAGTAGCTTCATATTTAGATTTTAAAATATTTAAGGCTTGTCTGCTAAATCCGGGATCTGCAGAAGTATTTTCGTACCACTTCCCTATCACACGAGGAGGAGGAAACTTGCCTCACATATTTATATGCTGCCGGAGAATAATAATGGAGAGTTACCGCAAACTTCCTTAAAGCTAGTGATTTTTTTTTTAAATAGAGCTGTGATTTATTTTTAAGAAACATTATGTCGCTTAGTTAAACTAATTAACCTTTAAGTTTAATCTCATTAAATTGATGTTCAGTGAAAAACTTTTTTTTCTGAGGATTTGTGTAATAGTTTTTAAACTAGTGCACTTTTTTGAAAGGCTTTTATTTTTTCGGGTTAAATTACTGTTTTTCATTTGGAATCTATTTTTCATGTCCTTTAGTCTATATTCTTGGATTGATTTGTTTTAAATTTTGAAGGTTTTTTCTAAGAAAAGCGCGGGGTTTCAAGTATTGAATTCATATCCAAAATATTAACTTAAATTCGTTGAGGTCGAAGCGCATACTCGTTCTTCCGTTTTCTGGAAATTAGGAAGTAAATAAACTTGTGAATTGGATAATGTTCCCTTAGTAGGTATTATGGTAATAAGAATTATAAGCAGAAAAAATCACAATAAATAGGTTATTATCATCTCAATATCCAACGAAGTTTCATTTTCTTCAAATACAAATCATTTGCCTGAAAATGTTTAGAGCATATATTTGAATAAGCTGAAAGCATCCAGTCATATTCTCTCCTTTAGATTTTGATGACTTTTATCCATTTTTCATGTAGCAAATCATTCTTAGTAAATCTAAAAGGAGGGGTATCGAAAAAGTACTTGTGTATAAAAAAAAATGTTACAGCTACTAGTTTTACTGCGAGCGTGAGTATCTATTACCTACACGGAAATTTTTTTATTAAGTACATCATTTATATTTTAATAAAACTTAAGTCTAAGATAGTGGAAAACCTAATTAATTCCCACTCACAAAAAGTACTGTAAGTAAGAAATATTTCAGCAATCGAATATCTGACGTAACGTACAATGTAAAATTGTTTATCTTATTATTCGTACCAAAGTAAATAAATATGCGCGATGCTTCCTTAGACGCAGAAAAAATAAAATGCAATAACTATCCATTCGACCCCGTTTACCCCTCAAAAATCAGGTTATTTGAAGTCACGGTGACTAAAATAACACACTCATTCATACAATAGTGTACGATACTCTGTTCCTTTTTTCCCGGAACTTTTTTCGGCGTAGCGTCGCGTCCGATCACAAAAAAGGTCCGTTCGATAACGAATGCAAGTAGGGCAATTACCCTACTTTTGAGTTGCCAAGATCTCACGCTTCTGACGTATCTACAGTTTGTTATATCATTGCCCCCAACTGTGTCCTGGGCTGAGACAATGTCTTCCTCAGAACAGACAGCTTCTGTAACGAAACCCAACTTTTCCAGTAGGGCCCCGCAGCTCCTGGCGCCGGCCCAGTCCAGATAAGAAACGCCAATAGATAACAAGGAGCGATCGGTCATCATTCACACTTGTGGGCTCCTGCGCCGCGGCCGCTCCTGATAAGCACCAGCAAGGTTGGTACTCGTCCTGAACACGATGCTGGACTCAGATAACCGAGACACCCTTCCACCGATTAAACACCACTTTATGTTTCATACTTGCAGCTTCCCTGACCTGCTTCCAGAGCCAAGAAGCCGTCATTCCTGGACGCTTCCGGAGATACCTCGTCTAGTCACCTTCAGCTGTGAGTAGATCTTTCTATACTCCACTATCTTTACATTCTTACATTCAAATATCAGCATCATATTCGTGTCAGAATAATTAATTGTTCCCTCTGACTATTTATAAATTAAATTTAAAGTTTTCGTGATATTAATTTGAATCTCCCACATGTATAATATGTAAAAGTGTATACTAAGAGGATTTATTTAAGGGGTTTTCATAAGGCTTAAGTAGGCCTTAATTAAGGGTTTTTCTAAAAGAGTTATACCACCTTCACATTTTTTATGCTCCCTTTATCTTAAAGCTTGAAATTCTAAAATAATTTCAGTCGCGCGTCGTGGTGTAGGACCTCTGTGTGACGGCACATTTAAAAATTAGCAAAATACTTTTAATGAAAAATATTAAAAAGTGTATGCCGTAATTAATGATGACTAAGCGATGTGGTGTGTGCCGTGGTTTAGGGTGCGGGGCTATTAGTCACGTTATCCGATAATTTGAAGATAAAAAAAAGTCGGATATTTTTCGCCTGTTCCAACAGGTTTTTTCTTATCCATAAGGTTTGCAAATTACAGATACATAAAAAGTGTTATCAATATATTGGATCTAAATTTAATCTTACGTAATAATTTATGTTTGACATGTTGCGTGGTTTTTATATGGATATCTTGAGAAGTTTCATTATTTTAAATGATACTTCTTACTAGTGCAGAATACAATAATTATATTGAGGGTATACCATTTAATTTTTTAAAAATCTTAAGACGAATTCGAGAATTTCTATAGCTTTACTGGAAATATTGTCAATATGGTCATTGATTTCATCGAATAGAATACAAAACTCATTAATTTCCCTTGAAGCTTTATGTCTTTACTGTACAAAATCTAACAACTCGACATTTTTCTTTATTTATTTTGAGTTAATCAGAAGAACACCAAACATGAAAGTCGTGCAAGATTTTTTTAAGAACTACATAATCTGTATAGCAACAAATAAGATTAAATAATTTAAAATCGTTACCAAGCGGTAAGTAAAAATATCCCGAAATATATCAATAACATCGTTTATGAATAAATACATGAAATAAGACTAAGATGAGAACCTTGAGGTAGTCCACTAGGTAATTTAAAATCAAACGAGAGAAATTAATTGTTTCTGACACGTAACATTCTATTCAGTAAAATAAATTTTACGAAACTTAATTAATTTGATGAACATCAAGATTTTCAAATAAAGTTTTATAAATGACTTCATCAAAGGTATTTTCACTTGTCCGATAACGCTTCAGATAAGCGGTTATGGTAAATTAACAAGTACGTTAGCATCCACCTACCTGATACGAATCCACGTTGATAAGAAGTTATTGATTGATTATCACGCAAAATAACATATGAGTATTGAATAGTATCGAGATTAAAATAAATCATTTTTTCATGATTTTTTTATATACTTTTTATTACATCAATTATAGACATGTATCGCTAATATCGATTTTTACTCATAAAAAATTCGTAATAATAAAACTTACTTACCGTCACGCTGTTTCCCGTATTCAGAGAGGACACAACTTTCACTCCTTCCACATTCATATATCTTCGCATGAAAGCTGGACAACTGTTGAGTCCTCGAACAGCAGCATCTTCCAGTATCTGGTTAATATGGTCATGCCCCGTCTTCCGCGGTCGCCCTCTCTTTCTGGGATCGTCAACAATTGCGTTATATATCTTTCTTACCATTCTTCCTTTATTCATTCGCTCAACATGCCCAAACTATCTGGGCGACCCTTTTAATTATATTGATTTTTCTAATATCAGCTTTAGATACTTTCATTTCTAATATCTTCAATCTTTAGACAATCATAAATGGATTTGCTATACATACGTCTAATGGATTTCATATCTATTGCATTCAGTCTACTTTCGTTGCTTTTCTTCCAGCTCCAGGCTTCTTTTCTAATCTAGTCTTGCATCGGTCAACATATTTTTATTATAAATAATTGCAACGTTCACCTTATTCCCCGCAGTCACACTCTACTCTTCTTCGATAAAAACTTTAAGTATTTTGAATAAACTTATCCATACTTTTCGCTACAGTGGCTAAACTTTTGAAAGTTTTTTTGCCTCTCATCTTCAGAAACGCTAATTTCTACTATTTTTTAAGACTTTCACCAGTTGTAACATCCAAGAACTCTTCGATATCCTGCATATTCATATTCCCCAACCCTGTTTCATTAGCAAGCTTGACAATTTCGTCAATATCAATAATGGATTGTCTTGTCAACTTCCTTGCTCAGCTCCAGCCGTACATTCTTTCATACACATTCCAAACATTTCTCAGTCTCTTCACTCATTCCAGGAAAGATTGACGCTATCTACATGATGCATCCGTGATCCCTTAGTTTTTAGTAATACCAGGTAATACCGAAAAAGCGATAAACATAGCAGCATCACTTACTGTATAGTATAACGGGGTCTTACTGTATAGTTAGGGTTTCTGCATATCTGAAAGGTTGCATGCATGAAGAGCGATTAGTGTAAGGTCCAACACGCTAAACTAGATGCAGTAACGAAGTGAAAAGATACCTTTTCGTTACTTATTGCAAGAATCTGTACACAAGAGAGCTGTGCTGCAGAAACGCATGTCCTATAATTCTATGAGAGTGCAATACAACACTGCCTTCAGGATAATGCTCGGTCTACCCTGGCGTTGCAGCGCATCTTAAATGCTCACAGAACACAGGGTTCATGGTTTTGAAGACAGCTAGCGCAAGAAAGAGGATGTGGGGGTCTAGCAATTCCATTATTCAAGCAGCTGTTATGCGGATTGACTCCCGAATGCACAAAAAATGGAAAATAATTGTGCAACAGTAACTGTTCTGCATGGTGTTAGGCGAAATATTATTATTTTTTTATTTTATTTTCTGTTTTCTACTTTCTGATTTAAATTTCGACAAAATTATCATTTCTTATTTTACTTGTATGTTTTTGTTGTTTTTCTATTTTGACTTATACGTATATACAGGGTGTACCAGAGCTAGCAGCAGAAACCTAAAAGGATTATGAAAAATTCATTTGCTTTGTATTGAAGCAAATTAATTTTTCATAATCGACATAATTATTGTAATGATAGTTCAACTCTTTGCAAAAAATAAGTAAGAAATATTGAAAAACAATTCAAACTTTGATATTGCATATCTCCAAAACAATTGATATTAGGTCATGATTACTTGAACATTTTAGACTTATAACATAGTCAGGAATCTACCTGCTAGGTTTCTGCTGCTAGCTCTGGCACACCCTGTACATCTATAAGGCAAGATGAGAATTTATTCTCAATAAGCTGAAATAAAGACCTATAATAATAATAATTATGATTATCTATTGAAAACTAGCTGTTCGTACCCGGCGTTGCCCGTGTTCAGGACGTAATTAAAAATAAGTTTGTTGGCGGAAGGTCGGTTTCGCAAAGTCTCAATTAAAAACAAAATTCCCACTTTATTTAGGCTGGGATGGAAGAGACGTCCAGGGGGAAATGTAAGGTATGTTAT
>JADDOH010023443.1:0-14653 GCA_016648135.1 Agrypnia vestita
GGTTTTGGATTGTATAACGGACGCATTGCCTACTGAATATATTGATATGGCAAATTATACGCAATTAAGGACTATTCCTTTAGCAGATTGCAGTTGGAATATGCCTGGTGATATAGAAATTGTATTGGGAGCACAATTATTTCCGTATATCTTAATGGGTGGAAGAATTGAAGTGCCAAATTTGGCACCACTCATTGAAACAACATTGGGATATATAATTATGGGTAATATACCTTACGCATCTGAAAATACCGCATATAAATCAACTACAACCGCAATGTCACAAATTGTACAATGTGATATAAATTCTATATCTTGTTGCGCTATAACTGAATTAGAAAATACCTTGCATAAGTTCTGGACATTGGAAGAATTACCTGTTAAACAATTTCAAAGTCCAGAAGACATGGCCTGTGAAAATATTTATCGTTCAACGGTTTCTCGAAATGATCAGGGCCGTTATATCGTAGCTCTTCCATTTTGTAAGAATCCAAATGAGTTAGGTAGTTCTTTTGCAACCGCACAAAGGCGTTTGATCGCCTTAGAACGTAAATTCAGTTGTAATCCTGAATTACGTCAACATTATAATGATGTTATTAAAGATTATTTAAATAATAATTATTTGCGTGAAATTCTATCTCCTGTGGAGGATGGATATTATATACCACATCACGCAATTATCCGCCAAGATAAAGCTACTTCAAAGCTTAGGATAGTGTTAGACGCTAGTGCAAAATCCCATTCTGGTTTATCGCTTAATGATATTTTATTCGTAGGATCTAATATGCAAAAAGATCTGTTTTTGCTTCTACTTAGGTTTCGTCTTTTCGCCGTGGCAATAACAGCGGATATACGACAAATGTATTTGAGAATAGGGGTTACGGAAGAGCACCAAAAATATCAAAGGATATTATATCGCTTCAATACTGATGAAGAAATTCGCACCTTTCAATTTAATTCTGTTCCATTTGGATTGAAGGCAAGTCCGTATCTGGCAATGCGTACCATACGTGAACTTGCTTCCGATGAACAGCAATCTTTTCCCAACGCCGCAATTGTTGCTACATCCGATTTTTATATGGATGACTTAGTAAAGTCGGTCCCTGCTAGTTCTGGGGAAAAAGAGGCAATCAAACTAGTAAAAGAATTAATTTCATTTTTCGCAGCTGGGGACTTCGAATTGGTTAAATTTTCAAGCAATTCAAAGGAGCTTCTAGCGGAATTACCACCTCAGAATTGTGATCCAGTAAATTTTACGGACACTAATACTGATCTTAAAATTTTAGGATTGATGTGGCTTCCAGAAGAAGATGTATTTTCCTTTAAAACATCTCCATGTATCGAGCAATGTTCTAAGAGAAACATCTTGTCAGTTGTAGCAAGATTATTTGATATTTTAGGTATGGTGTCTCCAGTAATTTTATATGCGAAACTACTTATCAAATCACTATGGAATGCCAATATAGATTGGGATGAGTTACCTCCTGATGACATAATAACTGCTTACCAAAATTTGATTAAAGAATTGCCTTTATTATCAAATTTAAAAATCCCTCGTCACTTAAATGTAGCTTCAGGTTGTACTGTAAATATAGTCGCCTTTTGTGACGCAAGCTTAAAAGCATATGGCTGTGTTGTTTATTTACACGTTACGGATGCTCAAGGTAACACATCTATCAATTTGGTATGTTCCAAATCAAAGGTCGCCCCGTTAAAGATTGTATCATTAGCTCGCTTAGAGCTGTGCGCAGCCTTATTACTTTCTAAATTAGTTAGATTTGTATATGATTCCTTTAACCCGCTTTACTCTATAAATAACATATACGCATTTAGCGATTCAATGATTGCCTTATGTTGGATCAAATCGTCTCCACATAGATGGTCCATATTTGTATCCAATCGAGTAGCTAAAATTCAGGAAAATCTTGATTGCGAACATTTTTATCACATACCCGGGATAGAAAATCCTAGCGATTGTTTATCTCGAGGTATTTTGCCTTCGCAACTGCTAGTACATGATCTATGGTGGCACGGACCTAGTTGGTTGAATAAACAACCCGATTCGTGGCCTATAAAACCATTTGTTCCTTCCGCATCTTCAGAAATTCCCGAGTTTAATTCGAAATTTTTGTCTTCAATCTTAAAACAACCGCCTGTTTTATACCCGCTGGTCCTTCGAGTTTCCTCTTGGAACAAATTGCTTCACGCAGTAGTATATGTATTGGGCTTTGCGCGAAAATTACCGCATTCAAAATATATGGAAGTTGATCATTTGAATCTAGCAGAACGTTACTTATTGTTTTCTGTTCAACAGCATTATTTTGCGCAAGAGTACTCCGCCCTTTTAAAGGGAAATTCTCTCCCTGTACCTTATAAAAGGCTTGATTTATTTGTAGACAACCATGATCTTATCCGCATAGGAGGCAGATTATCAAATTCAGATTTGCCATTTGATGCAAGGCACCCTGTACTTCTACCAAAATCGGATCATTTAGTTAATCTTTTAATTGATCATTATCATAAACAAAATTGTCACACTGGGGCAAATTTATTGAATTCCCTAATTAAACAAAAATATTGGATAATTTCCGCTCGTAATGTTATTAGAACAAGAATAAGGAAATGTAATGCTTGTTTCCGTATAAAACCGAAAGGTCCGCTCCCTAAAATGGCAGATTTGCCTTCGTACAGAGTTCAAGAGGTTACTAAAGCTTTTATACACACCGGTGTAGACTTCGCCGGCCCGATTAACATTACGTTAACTAGACGTCGAGGTCAACGTTCTCAGAAAGCTTATATATGCCTCTTTAGCTGTCTTTCTACGAGAGCTGTTCATGTCGAACTGGTCTCTGATCTTTCAACAGATAGTTTTTTAGCCGCCTTTAAACGTTTCCTCTCGCGACGAGGGCCTGTGTCATGTATGTATTCTGATAATGGGACAAATTTCGTTGGTGCAAAGGCACGATTAAACGAAATATATAGTAACGTGATGTCCGACACTTTGCAAACCGCATTAAGGGATGAATTGCTCAAGAAAAGAATTACGTGGAAAATGATTCCACCTAATGCACCTCATTTTGGGGGTTGTTGGGAGTCCCAAATAAAGTCACTTAAAGCGCACTTATATAGAGTGATTGGAAAGCAATTGCTGACATATGAGGAATTAATGACGGTACTTACGCAAATCGAAGCAATAATGAATTGCCGCCCGTTGGGTTTAATGTCAGAAGATCCTAGTCTAGAAATTCTGACACCCGCTCATTTTCTGATGACAACCCCTCTACAATTTCTTCCTGCAGAAGATGTATTAACTACGTGTCCCAATTTATTAACGCGTAAACATTTATTGGACAACCTAGTTCAATCTTTTTGGAAGAAATGGAGGTTGGAGTATTTACACACCTTACAAGCAAGACAAAAATGGTGTTCGTCAGAAAATCCTGTGCGAGTGGGCACAGTTGTGCTTATACATTTGGATGATGTGCCACCATTGCGGTGGCCATTGGGTAAGATTGAGGAGGTGTTTCCTGGACCTGATGGCGTCATCCGGGTCGCAGTCGTGAGAACTGCGTCCGGAACGTTCAAAAGGCCAGTAGTACGGCTCTGTCCTCTCCCTACACAATTTTAATTTGTATAGGAAATATAGTTTAGATTAGTATTAGGTTTATTAGCAAAGCAATGTGCTTTGAATGAATATTATGATATTTTTATTTTATTTTATTTTACGCATGTGAAGCCATGTATTCAAACACATATTTATTTTCATTGTTCTTATTATTTTTTTATTTTGTTGTTTGAAAGCTCAAGCTTCCAAGGTGGGGAGGATGGTTTGGCCAGTGTTAAATATGGAGAAATGGAGGCGATGATTGTGGTGAATGGAGCTTCAGTAAGATGAAGGCCTACCAATCCTATCCCTATAATCCTATCTTTATCTCTAATTCATTCCCACTCCATCCTCCGCCTTTTTTCAATACGCCTAGCGACATCTCTGGTCCTGTATGGACTCGATCGCATTTTTAATTCCTACCGCATTATCACCTGTTACCTGTTAATTGCCTGACTTGAGTGAAGAAACCGCGTTGTACCGCATCTCTTAAAAGTTCGTTTTTTGGACCATTGTTCAGGAAATATTATCTTATAACCCGCATAAGCACTTGTATTGGAATATACGGCAGCCGTGGATTGTGTCATCTCGAGTTGCAGTTGGACCAAGAATAAAGAGAAAAGGAAGAAAGAGGCATTTCGATTTCTTATCCAACATCCAGAATTGAAAAGGTAGGATTTCTCCTTATTTGTTGTTCATATTTACTGCAGTATTCGTGTCTATTTCTTTGTTCATCCACCGGCCAAATCTCCAGCATCTCGTTACATTATAATTCGCGCGAATGAACGATTGTCTCTCCTAACAAATTTCGATAAAACCGCATCTATTTGATTAATTAAAACCCGCTACAACACCTTCACTTCTCCACAATTGGTGAAACACTAGCGCGTAAAGTATTAAATAAATACAAACAGCAGTCACACTATAATAATATAAAAACTAACGGACCCCATCTCCCCAAATTTGAGATCTCCCCTATCTGTTACAAAGATGTGGAAAAAATAGTAGATGACCTGAACATAGACTGCTCTCCAGGCCCGGACGGAATATCCGCTAGAGTAATTAAATCGTTCAAAGAAATATTACTAAAACCTATAGTTCATATATTTAATTTAAGCATCACAAAAGGTATTTTCCCGTCCCAACTAAAAACGGCTAAAATCACACCCGTACATAAAGCTGGCAATAAAGACGATCCAAATAACTACCGACCTATATCCATCCTAAATTTACTATCTAAGCTGCTAGAGAAATGTGTTTGTAATCAATTCACCAACTTTTTAGAAAAACATCAAATTTTAGCCAACAACCAGTTTGGATTTAGAAAAAATCGGGGTACACAAGAAGCAATACAGGAAGTTATTGGTTATATTTCAGACAAACTTGACAATAATAAAAAATGTATAGCAATAGCACTAGACTTGACGAAAGCTTTTGACACAGTTTCACATGAAAAAATGCTTCACAAACTAAAACAGACTGGACTTTCGGAAGCAAGTTACAACTGGTTCAAAACTTACCTTACAGACAGAACACAATTTACACAACTTGACAAAACTAAAAGTGACGAACATTACGTCAAATACGGAGTCCCTCAAGGAAGTACACTAGGACCTGTTTTATTCCTCCTATACATAAACGATTTATGCAAGCTAACAACGGGGGGGAAAGTAGTTACTTTTGCAGACGATACAATACTCCTGTTCCACGCTTCATCATGGGATCTTGTTTTCAAAGCAGCTGAACTGGGTTGCAACATAGTAAAACACTGGCTGGAAAATAATTTGCTAACAGTCAATCTCAAAAAAACTAAGTATTTGACATTCAGCATAGATAAAAGAGGGCAGCCATCTAGCGATTTAAAATTGACTATGCATGATTGCCAACACCAAAACTGTGATTGCACCCCCTTGGAAAATGCAGATAGTGTGAAATACTTGGGAATCATAATAGACAGGCACCTAAACTGGAAACTTCACATTGAACTATTATCGGGAAAACTTTTAAAACTCATTTACCTTTTTAAATCCATACGTAATATTTTTAATAAACAGCAACTCAAAACTATCTATTATGCTCTTGCCCAGTCATTTTTGAACTATGCGATTCCAAGTTGGGGAGGTACTTACAAAACCACATTAAAACCAGCTATAACGGCACAAAAAACCTTGCTCCGAGTCATTAATAAGAAACCATTCACATACCAATCAGACAGACTATTCAGAGAATTTAATGTACTGGACGTTAGACAGCTGTTCGTTAAGTCTACCCTCATCTTCTACATTAAAAACACAAACCACCTAACAGCAACCAGTAACTCGCATTCACATAATACTAGACAAGCATTACGAAACCTTGACGAAATACCAAAAACTAAGACAACACATGGACAGAAAAATTACTCATACATAGTGCCTAAAATATTTAACATATTTAAAACAGACTTCCCGGAAATCAGAATATACTCAATTAATAAAATAAAAGCTTTAGCAAACAACTGGCTTACCTCCAAAGGTAGAACAGCAACTGAAAATTTACTTACTGTAATTGCGTAATAATGTCTTTAAATAAAAATATACACCTATATAAATTAATTAATTAATTAAGGAAAATAAAAAAATAATCTTAAACAAAACTTTAACCCTTTTTACATTAAACAATTATTCTACACATATTTACACTTGGACTTATGACTAACTCAACTTTCACTAACATTCCCTTGATACTCTATAGATACATAATAACTACCTTATGAAAATAAATACTACTGACGAACTCGAAAAAATATTATAATTGTGTGCTATAACGCCACTCTGGGACAGGCATAGCCTAGTAGAGTGGCATAATCCGCAAATTAAACAAAACAAAAAAATGTGTAAATTATCTTATGTCTTATCTTATGTTTTATTGTTAAATTAGTATCAAGTATCTTATTTGTAAACAAGGATTTTTAAATAAATAAATAAATAAATAAATAAATAAAACATACAGATAATACAATCAACATTTTTTTTTTTAATTTCATTATTTCTTTCGTTTTTCCCGAAGCTCCCTTTTTCATCAGAATTGTAAAGAAAATATCTCACAACTTTTAAGCTTGATTTAGTATAATTTTTCATTTTAAATTTTGGTGTTAATTTTTGCATCGTAAAAATATTAATATCTTTTACGTAATATATGACTTTTTGATAAAATTCGCCTTTTGCTTTTTATGAATTTTTAACATCAATTTTCTGAGGAATATAATTAAAATCCTTTTCAAACTGCTCTCATTTGCACAAAAAATATTGTTTTTTCGGTATGCTGCGTCATAGACGCTACATCATTTAACAAGAAAATAATTAACTTTTTCATTTCACTCAAACCTTAGCGACATGATTAAATCCACCAGCTGGGCACGTCACGGAGAGGAGCCTTTGCGGGACAGCGCACAACTCCGCCATTTTGAATTTTAAAAAACAAGTCTATCATTTCAATAATAATGTCTGTCTGTCTGTTTGTAACTTCCTGTAATGTCCGTAACTTCTTTTATAAAAATATTTCTTCCTTTTTTTATATATAAATAAATTTGTAAAAGTACCTTGATATTTTACTGTAAATAATAGTAAAAAACGTTTTTTAAGGTACAATACAAACAATTCCGTCAAAAGTAGCGAAGGGAAAAACTACATTTCTAAATTAAGACTACAACACACACACGTTCACTAGTTTGAAGACTACAAAGTGTACACTACAATTGTAGTAAATACTACACAAAGTAAAGTAATTGTAGTACTACGAAATTGGAGTATTAATAAAATGAAGTAATTGTACTACAAAATAGTAGTACTAGTGAAGTCATTATTTTTTTTCTCAAATAAAAAGTTTGGTGACTAACAAAAAATGAATAAGTCGAGATATTTCGGTAAAATAATATTTGGCGAACTAAAAAAAAAAGTCAAGGGGAAAGATATTTATTCTTCGTTCGGTCTCAAAATTTTTCAAACCATGAGGGGGGTTGTTTCAGTTTCCAGAGATTTCTTCGATCAGTCCCAAAATTTTTCACACCATGAGGGGGGGGTTGTTTCAGTTTCCAGAGATCTTCATTTATCTACATCAACTTCCCAAAAATTTCACATAAAAAATGGACTATTTGAAGTATGTGCTCGTACTTTCAATAACTTTGAAGTGTGTGTAGTGTTCGCTTTGAAATGAAGTGTACTATTTGAAGTATGTACTATCAATAACTTTTAAGTGTGTGTAGTTTGTAGTGTGCACTACACTTCAAAACGTGTAAAGTGTGCACTTCAATGTAATGTAGTAGCGAGTACCCAACACTAGGCAATTTTTTCAATGTAAATTTTTTATGCCTCGAAGTATTCTTACCCCTAATAGTTCGTTGTTTTGGGTGTGGTGGTCTCAATTTGTTTGGCACTTCGTGATTATCTAGGCTCGTCGGTTTAAGTCCTTGCATGGCCAGGTTATGTGACTTGTTTACGAAATGAGATTTTGGATAATGACTCCATCGCCAGAACTTTTGTACTAATACATTTAACGGCTCCCGTTTCGATACTCGGCCGCGTAATTACTTCTCGAATAGTCCAGCTAGAGTCTGGTTAGGGATGCTTTTCAAATTATCTCCTCAATAAAATATCATCACACTAGAGTGGATGCGAAACCTTAATTTTTTATTCAACTCGCATGTTTTTCCATTAAAAAATCATTCAAAACTTATATAAAATGTATTTAAGTTTTAAATGACAGAATTTTCTCTGCATTGTTAGATTCAATCACATGTATTCGTAGTGATGAATCTTATATACCTATGAAATAAAATATTGAAACCGTCACAAATCTCCGGTTAGGGGCCTCAGATCAAGACATGGAGGTTTCGAGGAGTTTTGCAATCGGCCACGGATCTGAAATCCTTTCTAGCTCGTTTTACAAGGATATTATTTCACAAGGCTAGCTAACATGACTTGTTTACAGTGAAAATTAATTAAAATAATACTGTATTAGCTGTAACCCGTCAATAATTACATTACTTTTACATGTCGGTTCCTAAGAAATAAGTATATATTTATTTTATTTAAAAAAAAACGCAAAAAAAATTCTTCTTAAAAAATTTCGAAAAAAATTTTTTTCGTAGAAATAAATTTGAAAAAATGAATTAGAAAAAAAAATTCCTAAAAGAGATATTTACAATTTTTTCGAAAACATTTTTTTTTCGAAAAACTAAACTTCTAAAATAAAACTTACTGTACAGAAAATACGGACGTTATACGATGTTTTGGGGATATACAGACAGACAACGAAATTATTATAATTGGGATTCATAAAATCTATGCCTAACTAGAATACCTGCATGTCCCATCGAAGGTCGGCGATCATATTAGCGATCACGACTCTACCGCCGCACAGAACTTCTCAGTCGAGACACCGGTCCTCTACTTATGCGGCGTCGTCCTACGTTTATTTTTCCACTTAGTTTCCCTGGGTGATGAGACTATACATTGGTCTTCTCATAATACGTGCGAGATACTCCAGCTTCTTATATTGACGGTCCGCAACACTTAGCGGCCTTTTTCAAATTCGGAGGACTTCAATATTCGTTACTCTACGTAATCAATACAAAATATATAACAATCAATCAATACAACACAGCATCATATGGAATCAAAAAAATGTTAAATATGGTAAGAATATGAGCGCTTTCATATTAATACGTGATTTATTCCTCAGAAAAAATTTTTGAAAGTCAGTTCTGCTAAAATATATATCCGCACTGCAATAAAACTACCATAGTACAACATTAATCTAAGAAATATACTGAAAATCATTACCCTTCAAACTAAATACATGTATACCGTCACACAATCATTGTTATCTTATGGCATAATTGGGTGAGGAGGTTGTGTTAAATTCTCTGGCAGACACTTTCCATCAGAAACATTGTTTAAAAAATGATAGAAAACGCATTTTCTGTCATTCATTGTCAAAATCATTTCTATACGTTCGCGAATTCAGATTTCATATACTTGTATACCTACAACTATAGAGTTTTTTTTTAAGTATCCTTGAGGTGAAATTTATTTTAAAATGACGCAATGCAAACTATCCATTTTTATTATTGTTGTGATTGGTAAAAAATTTAAATAAGAGTTGTTTCCGGATAATTGTCATTACTCTATTATCATGCTACGTATACAATTTGAAATTCATATTCAGTGCTTGCTAAGAAAGAGGTGATTTTGAAGGGGAATAACCATTAAATTACCATCATCACACTTTCACGCTTTTTATGTACAACCTCGTTATTGGTGAGACATTATTCCTTGCAATATCGATAAAACGAATTCATGCACGAATTTTGTCACATTTACGCGAATGTCGTGAAATTTGATGTTTCACGGAAGACCCCGCGATTTTACATAAAAATACCTGAAAATTTCGGTTCAAATCAAAGATTTCAAAATAAATACTCGAGGACTAGATCTTATAGAATATTTTGCGTGATATTTTTTTCGATCTGGTCGTAAAAATATGAAAATTAAGACAATATTATGTTATTAAAAAAGCCTTTAATTAACCAAGTGCCTCATGCCTTTTATATATTAACAAATTATTTTTGGTTATTAATTAATTATAACTTTAAAAAAACCATTGAAAGATTTGGCAGATACTTCGTGGTGCAACATTATAATTTCAAATATGTTTTATTAAACTTTGTAATACACACACAATATGAGTTATTAAATTACAACTATAGTTTCGAGAGGAGCATTCCCTCTCATCATCAGGTATAGATAATAACTATACCTATAGTTATTATCTATACCTGATGATGAGAGGGACTCTCCTCTCGAAACTATAGTTGTAATTTAATAACTCATATTGTGTGTGTATTACAAAGTATAATAAAACATATTTGAAATTAAAAAAACCATTTTAAAAATCGGGTAAAACACCAGTAATTTTCCAAAAAAAAAAAAATTATATGTCAACAACTGTAATGTATATATATATATATATATATACCTATATTATAATCCAATCCAACGTTAATTTCAAAAAAAAATTATACACATATTGCAATAATTAATTTTGTCAATAAGTATTTTAAAATATGAAAAATGAATAGAGATGCGTACACATTATACGTGTCATTAGTATCTTACTATTTTCAAATAAAGCTAACGACAACACAATGAAAAAAAACTAAAATAAAATAAAATTAACTATTTTTAATAAAAAAAAATTAATTTAACACTATAATTTTTAAAACAATATATTAAATAAAATATTGAAAATAAAATAAATGCAGTTCGTCTTCTAATGTGCGTGCGTTAAAAGACCCACTTCTTTGGTATACCTTAAACACGCATTGTATTCCATCCAGTAATATTCCAACTCAAGGCATACAACACAACCTAGAATTTTCAACAACGACAGTCCTCCTACGATGGTTAAAAATCTAAAATGCGCCATAAATACAGTACTTGCAGAATTGCATTCTGATTCAAGTTATTTATCAACAGCACCTGGAGCATACGCAACTTTCATAACACCATATCTGCTTATGATAATTGCTATTGGTTAAATATCTCACGGAAAACCGCCAACTTGGGTTTTGATTGGTGATTCGTGACTTAATGGCGTAAAAATATTCCATTGCATGACGCTTTCGTATTTCATTAAATCACAAAGTTCACTCAATATACCCAAAGAAGTACAACTCAAAAATGTTTATTTGTAATTTCTGGAAGTATCTGTATATTTTTTTGATGTATCTCATAGTGATTCTAATTTGTTTAATTATTATTTTTTATTACGAGGAATAATAACATTGGTATCTATTTTTAGTGAGAAAATTTTGGTTAAAAAGGGTTGTACTATACCAGGCTGCGTAGCATAATTTTCAGTACTGTCAAATAGGTTTTATTTACTTTTACATTCATAATACTACCACAGTAGGCCTAAGTGTTGATGAAGTAGATTTTTCACCCCAACATTATCTTATTAATGCGTTGTTTGAAACATATTTCGGTTAAAATTTTAAAATCTAACAAAAACTGGTTTGTTCGCCTGTGCATGCATTTCGCTAAAATTGCGGTTGCGCTCATCTGCATTTGTGCATCTCAATAGCACCCCGGCAACACTCTCTCCGCCGTCCCAGGCTGGCACTTTGCATACTGAACATTCAAAATCTTTACGCGCAAGTTTTCCGCACACGAATAGTTACATCAAAACCTTCGCAGGCAGTGCAGAACTGCGAAACAGGGTGTGAAACTTTAATGTGGGAACCGAGCTGCCCTCCATCCGTCGGCACAACACCCCTCTAAAATTCTCCGACGACCCGTGCTACGAAAATATAGTTTTACTTGCCAGACTCCATAGTTACATGCATAAGAAGAAAGTTTTAAATTTTATTATACCGTCGGAGTCGTTTTGAATTTTATTGCAGGCTGTCTCTGGAACGTAGTACGTTAGTTCGGAACTTCGACTGTCGCGCGATAGGAGGCAGGGCCCGAATCCATGTTGCATATTTTATCTGTTTCTGCCCGTGATTCAATAATCCTAAGTGCAATTTACAAAGCAGGGAACTGCAGCGATCCATCCGCGATTGCCAATAAGGGTACTTGTGCACTTTTCCCCTTCTGCCGTGTCCGAAGCGCAAACTATCTGCCTAACAATAAACTTGTTTCGAATAACTTCTGCGCTGGCTGCCTTGCAACTGTGAGAATGCACATTATTGTGATCAATTTGAAAATTGTTATATTTACTCTTACGTAAATTTTACAAGTTTGGCGGGTTGTGTGTAATATTTGGGAGAGGATGTCCACCCGTCCAGAGGCATCTTCTCGTGTCAGCACGAGCGTGTATTTTATAAATGTTGCGTATGTCGCATATGTGGTATATGTGAAATAAATTCAGCAGAGGCAGAAATAAGTGAATGGGACATAAATGTTTGTTGGTGGCGGCTCGATGATGTCTCTGAGCAAATAGTGTCTTTAAGATATTTCTTTTCCAAAAAAACATGCTACAAATCAAATACTACCACAGATAATATGATAGAAAACCTTTTTTTTAGAATTTTAATTTACCTGGAAATCCTCGGTCACTTTGACTTTGTTTATTCAAGGGTTGATCTTATAACAAGAAGGCTCTTAGCTGACAAGAAATCAAACATAAAGAATGTTTTCCGTGTACTTAAACACTCAATTGCATGCTTGGTAAACCAGCACACTCCGGTTATCCACTTTTTCAGAGGCCCTTATTTCTCATTCGTGGCCAATATCAAAACATTACTCGTGTCACATCCGAATAATTAGGTTTTCTGTCCGTCCGTCCTTCGGAACTTTGTGTAATGTCCGTAAATTATTTTTAGTAAATTTTTATTTTATTTTCTTTTTTCCTTTCTTCTTTTTTTTATTACTTTTTTTGGATAAATAAATAAATACTTATTCCTCAAGAACCGACAAAAAACATCACATTGGTGAACTTTTCAATATTTTCCCTTATGATAATTTTTCAATTACTAATATTTTATATATGTATCCATTGAAGTTTAATGTTGATGTGATTATATATGAATAAATAACTAAGCATATGTAGGAACTGTTCGTATATGGTACAGATTAATTGAATTATTTAACTGCGAATATTCATATTTCAAATTCTGATAATATTTTTTAGCGTTTTTAAATTTTACAAAGAAAAAATACTTTTTTAAGAACCCCAAAATTATTTAATTAACAGGACAAAATGAAACACGATAAAATATAAATAAAAGTTACCAAAGAAATAAAATAACAAACTTGATTACTTTAAATAATGTATTCTTAATCTACATATTAAAATGTATTTATTATAGATTAATCAGTTTTGTATATATGAATTCAAAATATGCGGGGTATGAAAGCAAAGTTAGCAATATCCAAAAATTGAAAAAAAAAATTGAATGCAGTCACTAAGGATTACTTATATAAATGTACAGAATTCTAGATTTTATGAATTTATTTTATCCAAAATCACATTTCCTATTAATTTATAGGCTATTTTTCCTTTTAAATCTTAGTACTACATGTCTTCGCCAATACATATAACAGTGCACTGAAGTCTATCTGTGTTAATTTCATAGTTATATATATATATATGCATATTGCATAACTATTAAGTGCCGCGTCATTTTTTTAAATAAATAAGGCACTGAACGTCATCAGTATTTTATAGTTTTTATTATTAAAATTACTAAATCACGTGAGGTACCGGCCTGTAGAAGTGTTGAAAATATTAATTAATGTATATTATAGATGTCTCACAGAGACGAAACTGTAAATTTTTTTATTAAGGGAAAGTAGGCATAGAAGTCTTTATGAGTGTTTGCATTTTTTTCAATATTTCTGACTTATTTTTTGCAAAACGTTAGACTATCACTACAATAACTTATATCTAATATGAAAATTAATTCCCTTAAATGCAAATCGAATAAATGATAAAAAATTTCCAGTTGGAAAACATTCAAATTGGAATTTTTCAGGGTTTATATTATTTTATTTAACTGTTATTGAAGCGAATGAATTTTTCGTAATCGATGTAAGTTACTGTAATGATATTTCAATATTTTGTATAAAATAAGTTAGAAATATTGAAAAAAAAGGAAACTTTGATAGGCAGAAATCTACCTGAAATGTATTGTGAACTAGCTCTGTTACACCCTGTATATGTATATGGATTATTATAAATGAACAACAAAAAGTAAAAAAAAATTAATAATCCTACTAACTTATCCTCTCCATTCCGTGTACTCCTCATAGTAAATGGTCGCGAACTTTAATTAGCAATAAATTTATATATTTTTTGCTAGCGACCGAGAGATCTAACGAACCAGATAATCTTGTTCTGATGTATCCCACAAAAAAAAAAACAATTTTATCTCCGGGTCATTACGTCACAAGTGATATCCAAAAGACCGATAAATTTGGCGTTCCAAACAAGCTATTAAATCTCTGTCTCGTATAAATAATAAACATAAAAATATGAACGACCCGCTGTAATATTTCTGAAACA